>PVIR01011977.1:13412-45951 GCA_004026965.1 Petromus typicus | reverse complement strand
AAGTTTTTCATTGGGATCATCTGTCTTGTCTGTTCGCACAGGTGAGTTACAATGGCCTTTCTCAAGAAGAGTGCCACTAAGGATTGTACATAAAGATTTTCTTTTAAAAATCTGTATAAATATGTATATTCAATACCCTTCTCTATTTTATATTTTTCAAATCTTGCCACTTATAGATGCTCTGAATGATCTACTGGTGTACCAGAGAGTGGTGATTATGCTAATACTTTTAAAATTTAGGATGTAGGCACTGGGGATGTAGCTCAGTGGTGCTGTGGCCTGCCTCACAAGGGCAAGGTCTCAAGCGCTAGTCTCCATACAAAAAAAAAAAAAAAAAAAGGTGTCCTACTCTGATATCTGAGTTTATGTTATTTTTAGACCTGTTGATAAGTTCATGATTTTAAGGAATCTTCCCTGAAACTATAGAGCTAAAACTCAATTTTAATTTTTTTTTTCTGAGACAGGGTCTTGATTTGTAGATCAGGCTGGCCCTGAGCTTACTAATTAGCTCAGGCAAGCCTTGAACTCACAGCAATCCTCCTGCCTCTGCCTCCCAAGTGCTGGGATTATAGGCATGAGCCACCATGCCTGGTACTGTGGTATGTGGTTACCAGGACCTTGGGTTTGCAAGGCAGATGCTGGAACCACTGTGCTAAATCCCTGACCCTTAGTTTTAATTTTTTAAAAAAATTGCCTACACCCCAATCTTGGGTGCCATCTTTTACTTCATCTTAATATATAACTGATTAGAAAGCCCTATTGTCCAAATATTCAATTTCTTTGATTCTAAGCAGAACAACCTTTCATATTTTAATATGTATGAAATCAGAATATATGCGATAATTATTACTGTATCAAAGTCTTTCTCACACAAGTGGTAATCTTGCTACAGCTATCTTTGCTCACACTGGTACCAACATCAGAACAGCTGATGTCCAACTTGAAAAATGAGTGTTAGCCTCTAAGAGGCAAATTCTGAAACCTGAGCAGAACACACTCATTTATCTCTTAGGAATCAAGTGACTGTTGGGGGGTTAGGGAGACGAGGAATCAGAGGTGTCTAACAACATTCCCACAGAGGGAATCAAAAGCTGTGTAGCTCTATAGAAGTGCAAATGTGAATTAAGAGCCCAGTTCTAAGACTTCTGCTTCTCACCTACATGTAGTAATAAAGATTACATTTAACATTCTGCCTACAACAACCAAAAAGTGAAAAAATAGAATAAAACTGTGGTTTTTAAGACACTGAATATCAGGCAAAGCAGCACAGCAAGTATCAGAGGATGAGATAATCCTAATGTTGCCCTAGACAGCAATCCAGCCTCCAGAGGGCTCCCTGGTCAGAGCTGAGAGGTGAAAATGTTGGTGGAGGTTGGCAGATTCCATGAGTCAAAGAGAGGAAATTAGAGCACAAGGAATCAAAGCATTCAGAATCTGCAGAACAGTGTCCCAGAAAAGAGGGAGGACTGTACAGAAAGGTAAATCTCTGGGGACCGGTATGGTCCCCTGTGAGTAACTAGCCATGTACAGATCAGTACAGGAGAACAGTGCAATTACAAGGTGCCCATTCAGGGCTGAGAATGGTGTCTTATCTCACTAGCTAGACCAGGACACTTCGTGATTTATGGAACACTGAATATTTAGAGGGACCTTGCTTCAGTGGAAGGACACAATTCATTCGGTGTGAAACATGGATTTAATTGCAACTACCAAATTTTAAGACTCAAAGAACCAAAGTGAGTTCTAGTAACTTATTGCTCCCAGAATAAAGCTCAAGAATATTTATGGAAATACAAAAAAGTATCTAATACCTGACAGTGACTGGCAGCCAGCCAAAAATGACAGGCTCATAAAGAAACCAAAAACATATAACCTATGCTGAAATGAGGCCCATCAGTCACAACATAGAGCAGATATTAAAACAGGTACTACTCACTGTGGGTCATGTGAGTCAGGTATGATTAAGAAAATTTTAGGACCTCAAAATTTCATTAGTGAATGCTACCAAGCATTTAAAAAAGTAGTAGTTTTAGTCTTATATGATGTTTTCCAGTAAAGAGTAGAGGAAGGATCATGTCCGAACTTTTTATATGAGGCCAGCATTATATAAGTACCCAAACCAAACAAAAGATAGGACCAAAGAAAAAGAAATCTACAGGTCAGTGTGTCTTATGGATGAGGATATGAAAGCCCTCAAAAAATACTTACAAATCAAACCTGTAATCTATATAAAGAATAGCCAAGACTAAGTGAAATTTATCTCTAGCCCAGCTAATCGACAGGACCAAGCAAAGTTTATCTTAGGAATGGAAGGTTGGTTCTTTATTTGAAAATCAATTAATATAATCCATTGCAAACAAAACAAAACAAAACAAAAAACAACTAAAGAAGAACCACATGGTCGTATCAGTTGGAGTAGAAAGAGAACTGGAAAAAGTTCAGTATGCATTCAAGATAATGATTCTCAGTAAACAAAGAAGGCAGAATTTCCTCAATTTGATAAAGAGCGTTTATAATCTAACAATACACTTGACAGTCAGAAATGAAGTGCTTTCCTCTTACAATTGTTCATGGGTTAAAGAATGATGCCACTCCACTCCTTGCTGCACTAGATGCCCTGGCCAAGACAACAAGGCTCAAAAAAGAAGTAAGTAGCTAAGAGTGGAAGAGAAAGAGAAATAGACATTGTTATTTGATGCAACATGGTGCGTTTATAGAAAATTCCAATAAGCTACTAAACATTTCTTAGGACTAAAAGTGAGTTTAGTAACTTTGCAAGATACATAGCCAATACACAAAAATCAATTATGTTTCTCTAAACTAGCAATATATAATTGGAGACTGAAATAAAGACTATGTCATTTGTAACAGCTTAAAAATACCTAAGTCTAACTAAAATTTACAGAATGTGTCTGCTATAATAAGGACTGATAAGAAAAATCAAAGTCCTAAATAAACAGAGAGACACAAAGTCCTCGTAGACCAAACAGCTTAATATTGTAATGATATCAATTATTTCTTTCTTTGTCAAATCCATATGTTGACTTAACATAATTCTAATCAAAATTCTGAGAAAAATTGTTTTTGTAGATAAGAACAAGTAGAATATAAAATTTGTATGGAATGGACAATAAGCAGAATAGCCAAAAATTAGTTGAAAAGAAAAATAAAACTGTAGGAGTCATACTACCTGATTTTTTTTTTTTTAAGATAGGCTCTTGCTTTGTTATTCAGCCCGGTCCTGAACTCAGCCTTGAATTCAGCAATCCTCCTGCCTCTGCCACCCTAATGCTGTGATTACAGGCACGGTAGCCCAGCAATGTTGTGTGCAGTACTGATTGCTGGTGGGTGTGAGTCTCTATGCCCAGCATGGTTGTATGTGGTTACCAGGGATCTAACCTAGGCCCTGTGCTTGCAAGGCAGGCGCTGCAACCACTGAGCTAAATCCCCAGCCCAGACTACTTGATTTTAAGACTTGCTTTAAAGCTATAGGAACCAGAATGACATAATGTTGGTGAAATGATAAATACACAGTTCAGAATGGAGAACCTTGAAATAGGACACAAAGAAATGGCCAGTGGAGTTCTGACAAATATTTAGAGGTAATTCAGGGGAGAAAATGTCTTTTCAATAAACGATTCTGGAAGAAATGAGCAGTATATGAAAAAATAAACCTACATATAAACCCTACATATTACATAAGATAACTGAAAATAGGATATATCTTTAAAGGCCAAAATGTTAAATTAAAATACTTTCAGAAATAGGAGAAAAATCTTTGTAAACTGTGGTTAGGCAAGGGGTTCTTAGACATGATATTAAAAACGTAATTCATGAAAGGAGAAAATTGGCCATTTGGACTTCATCTAAATGAAAAGCTTCTATGCCGTGAAAGATAATGTTAAGCAATTTTGAAAAAAGGTACCAGCAGACAGAACATACAGAATATTCACTGTATTCAGTGAGCTGGTGCTATACGCAGGGGCAACCTGCCCCCGACCTTCCAGAGATGTCCAAAGACCCCCGAGTGTGCCGTGCTACAGGAGAGGGGCCTCGGCTGGCTGATGGAACTGAGACTGGGGATTGGCAGACTTTAAAGAGGTGATGATTAGTGAGGGGCTCCTCTAACACAAACATGCTCGGAAATAGAACGGGGAAGCAGAGGAGGAGGTTAGAGTCAGAGAGAGCGAGAGAGAGAAAGAGAGAGAACTCGAGGCACTATGCTGCTGGCTTCAATCATGCCAAAGATGCAGATGGCTGTCAACTGGAAAATCAAAACCGAAGAAAGTGCTCCTAGGTGAGCACAGTCCTCCAGACAACATGGCTGTATAGCCCAGTGAAACCCATCTCGCACTTCTGACTCTTTAGAACTATAAAGTATTGAATTTGTGTTGCTTCAAGTCACCAAGTTTGTGTTAATCTGCTATAGCAGTGGTTGCAAACTAGTATACCATGAAGAGGCTCCACGTGATGAGGAAGCAGGAAAATGAAAGTTAAAACAATGATGAAATATCACAGCATACCAATTAGAATGGACAAAATTAAAAAGTGACAGTATCGAGTGGTGGCAAAAGTAGAGAATAAATGAAACTGTCATGCGTTGCTGCTAGAAATTTTAAAAGTAGCCACTCTGGAAAGCAGTCTGTCCAAATGCTAAAATAGTAACTGTACACCTACCACATACTCCAGCCATCGCCCCTCTAGGATGTGGTCCTAGGGAAATGAAAGCCAAGTCCCGACAAAATGTGCACATGAATGACCCCAGCAAGGTGATCTGCAGTCGTCACGAAGTGGGAGCAACTCTAATGTCCACAACAGATGAATGAGTAAAAATACGGTCTGCACACACAACGGGGTTATTACTCAGCAACCAAATAAAATGAATGATTGCATAACAGTAATGAATCTCAACTATGCAGCATGAAGGAAGCCAGGCAGGAGAGAGCATGTAATGAGTACTTCTATTTACACCACACTGGTGACAGTTGCACCGCAGGGGCTTCCGGGGCAGGTGGGAGAAGGGCTGGGGCTGAGCACATGCATGATGCAGCCCCAGTGCTGGTGCCCTGGGTGTGTGCATGTTCCAGTATGTAGAACTGTACATGAAGCATGCTATTGATTCAGAACCAGTTATACTCCACTATGTTGGTTTTTGGAGAGGGACAAGCACATTCCTTTTGTGTATTCTTTTTAAAATGCTGTTTCACAAGGGCATCTAATGATGAACAGAATCAAAAGTACTTTAGGAGTTTGAGTTTCAGAAACAGTTTATCAATTTGTTCTGTTTGCATTCCCATGAATAATATATGATTAAAAATGTCTAAATCTAAAACAAGAATTTAAAAAACCATGAAGTGCAAGTCCTAAGTGAGCAGAAAGAATTGTTATAATTTCTTAGTTGCAGTGCCAGCTGTTTTTCTCTTTGTGGAGAATATAACAGTGACATATCTTTCAATCATTGATGTCTTGGACTAGAAGAGATACAGCACGTCCAGAATCAGATCCCGCCTTGCCCCTTCCAGCTACAGCTCCACACCCTCATCTCCAGGCTGGCTCACCGCAGGGCTTCCCAGCTGCCTTTCCCCTCTACAGTTGCCCCTGCTGCAAACTACTCTCAACACAGAGTGAGCCCTAAGTAAAGTAAGTCAAAGCTGGGCGCAGTGCTGCACATCTATTATAATCTCAGCACTTTATAAGTACTTCTGAGGCAGAAAGACTATGAGTTGGAGCTTAGCCTGGGCATATTAGCATCTTAATGAGATCCTCTCTCAAAAGGGCTAGAGATGTAGCTCAGTTAGAAGGCTTTGGGTTCAACACCAAGTATAACCAAAACAAAACAAAACAAAATAAAAACAATGTGACGTGAAGTGTTATTCGTCTGCTTGGAGTTTTCCATGACTTCCACATCATTCTGACTAAGATCCAAAGTCCTTAAGAAAGTCTACCATAGGGGCCAGGGATTTAGCTCAGTGGTTCTGGTGCCTGTAGCTCAGTGAGTACAGTGCCTGCCTTGCAAGTATAAGGTCTGTAGTTCGGTTCCCCATAACCACCTACACCAATGCCAGGCATGGTGACTCATGCCCACCAATCAGCACCACATACCAGAATGCCTGGCGTGGTGGCTCACGCCTGTAATCCCAGCACTCAGGAGGCAGAGGCAGGAGGACTGCTGTGAGTTCCTGCTCGCCTGGGCTACACAGTGGGTTCAGGGACAACCTCAACTACAAAGCGAGATCCTGCTTCAAAAAAAAAGAAGTGTATAACACCTCACTCCACTCACAAGCCTTCTGCTTTCAAACCCTCCCCTGGCCCTTTTGAAACTCAGTTTCCCTTTGGTTAGTGTGGCATCTTTGTCCTTTATGAAATACACCATGATGCACTTTCCACAGGGTCTTTGCATTTGCTTCTTCCTTCTCTCAGCCCGGAATTCTTTTTTTTTTTTTTGCCTTCTGCATTATGCCCTCCTCTTGCCTCTATCAAATCTTTGCTCACTGTTTTCTCATCGAGTCTTTTTCTCTAGTAATAACTGCAACTCCTCTGAGCGGCCTCGCCCCCAGCCCTCCTCCACACACCCTCTCCTCTCCTTGTCCCTCTTCCCACAACTCCCTTCAGCTTATGTCATATAGACCTTTGCTTGTTTGTGTGTCTGTCCCTCACACTAGCGGGTAAGACCTGTACAAAAGATGAATTTTGTTAGATTTGGGTCTTGCCATGCTTCCAGTACCTAGAACAGTTCCTTGGCACAGGGCAGATGCCCAGTTCAATACTTGCTAATGAATCAACACATCCCTTTGACTGGCTTGTGAGTACATTTGGAAGAAGCCAGGCACAAGGTGATGATTTATTACTTTGGCTGGTTACCTTTATTACAATGGTAATTTATTATCATTGTTTCACACAAATATCCCTCATTTATACTTATAGAGAGATCTGTCTTTTATTAGAAACACACTTTGCTTCAAAATTGCTGAGCCAGAATAATGGCCTTAGAGTATATTAACCATAGCCAGTGTGAATCAGTATGGGCTACAGTCCGAGCGGCGCATCCTCAGAGTAGCTGCCTCACTGGACCTGGATAAAAATGAGTGTATTTGGCTTTTGCTACTCATGGGCATGGGAAGACGAGCATTAGGACACCCACATGGTTTCAAAATATCTTGTTATATACGAGAGATCTGCAAAGCTGGAGAGAGAAACTAAGGCACCAAATAGCCTGTCTCTGGGTATAATTATTTTCTGAGTATATCTGGAAAACACACAATATTGTACGAGTCAATAAAACATGAGAAAATAAGCCTTTAAGTTTCAAGAATCAAAAGTAAGGTCATATTTGCTATTTGCTTTTTCTTAATTGGGCTGGGAAATAAAAAAGAAGTGATGAGGCAAATGGAAAAACCACATAAACTAAGTAGGGGGCGGGTATCACTCAGGGCCAGGGAATAGCTCAGTGGCACAGCGCCTGCCTGGAAAGCTCAAGGTCCTGAGTTCAATCCCTAAACCAAAAAACTGTGAGGAGGCGATTTTGCTCTATTTCTGTGATCTGGATTATAATAGGCAATTATACTGTCTTTATACAAAGATGGTTTCTTTCTCATTCACCAGTAAAAATGGCTGCCATTTCATAAGTGCCTCCTACTTTCCTTTTTCCTTCGGGTACTTTCTACCATGATCTTTCTCCATTTTTCTTTTGTCCCCCCAAGTCTATGGGAAAAAAAAGAACTTTGGATATAAATTTAGAAGGAAAATGAGTTCAGTGTGGGAAATTGGAGTGGTAGGAGCTAGAAAGGAGCATGTGTCTGGCGTACGGCTTCTCTTGGCAGGGCCTGAAGACAGACCTGGCAGAATTCCCGGGATCTGCGGGTGGAGCCCGACTCACCTGGCTTGAGCTCTGGGCCCCAGAGCGCCTCATCTCCCTGCCTGGCACTGCCTCATGGTCTTAAACACAGGGAGGAAGATGCTTCGCGGGTGGAGATGACATAGGATGACATAGTGAGGCAGTTTGCTCAGCACGTGCTCCACATTGTGACGAGGAACACGCACACGCGGGGCTCTACTGACATAAATCATCCTGTCAGTGCTGAGCTAAACGAATCAACTGCACACTGTCAGTCTGCATGAGCATCCGGATGCGGAGTATGTGATTTACCCACTGCGGGTCTAGACCCGTGTGGAGCTCCTTGTGACGCCCAGCAGGTCAGTGTCTGCTCGGGCTAACTCGGAAGGTGGAAACCGCCGACTTCAAGGAGCCTCAGAGTCTTGAAGACAAGATGTTTTGTCACCTTGTGCAGAGATGGACCTCACCAGGAAAGCAACGAAGCTCCCCAGGGGACAATCAGATGAAAGCTAGTCTTCAGTCTGCCTGTCACTCTGCCTTGCTACCTAAAATGAAACCTGTGCTCAGCAAAGCTCTGTGCTTTCACTGCTCCTCAATAACCTGGGGTCGAGTCAGCTCAGGGCCCGCTCCACGCTGGTCCCTGACAGATGCTCTGTCCCTTCCATGGTCATTTGCCTGTCTGTCAGGGTCTGCAGGTCTGAACCTCTGCTAAGGGCACTTCGGGGTTTATTTGCAGCCTAGAAATGACACAGGGCTCTCAGTTTGCTTCAGCCTATTTCTTCAAAACTCTCCATGTGTTTCGGGGATGCCGATCACCTGACAGGTGGTGAGAACCACCACACGTACAGGAAGGTGGGTACCACAATGCCACCGAGGAAGCATGTGCTCGGAGGCTCCACTCCGCCCTCTCTCCCGGACATCCCCCTTTGCGCCCAGTGATAACTCCTGGTTCCTAGGTAATTAGGATTCACTCAGTTATGTGACAAATAATTAGAACTATTTAAAATCCTTCCAACATTCCTTAAAGATTCCTGTAAGAGTGACCTTTAAATGTAACTTTTCCAAACATTTGACCTTTTACGTATAATTAAAAATAGTCTCAGACATTTACAAAAGAATTATGCCTTTTTCTGGCTTCCATCCTTTAATCTTCTTCAGTTTTTTGTCTCATAAAAGAAGTTACAACACACACGAGCAAAGAAAAATCCTGCCTGGCTGGACTTTATCAAGGTCTAAGTTACCTCATCTTTCATTATTTCTCCTAGTGTCTTTTTTCATGGTAAAGTTTTTCTCAAAGTCACGGTTTTTACTGCCCCCAGGGAGGTTAGAATGTGGACAGTGCTCAAGCTGGCACTTTCAGTCTGTCATGTGTTTAAAAGTCCCTGGTCTTCCTTCGTGCCCTCCAGGCTCGCCTGTGTGGCAAGCCATCTTCTCAGGACTTCTAAGAACGATTCTTGACTGCACACCAGAGTAACTGCCTCTGCCTTTCTTCTTGACCTACAACTCTATTAAAAGTCATAAACCTGCCATACGTCAGTTGTTTTCCTCTAACTGGTCAACCACTGAAGAGGCTCAGTAATGACACACTCAGTAAACTTGTTCATTTGCATTTCTCAAGCCAGGAGAGACAAGGGAAGATAATCAAGATAATCAAGGTCTATTGAAAAATTCTGGATAATAGTAGAATCTGGAGACAATTGGCCAAAAATTTCAAGATAATTCTAGAGATACTTGTCCTTGAGTACAAAGGCCATTTTACTTTGACCTGCAATTCCTAGAACCTGTAGTCTTCACAGAAGAGAGTGTTTATGTACTGATCTGGACTAATTCCTGACTCAGTGCTGGCTTAGGTATCCCAGATTTATGCCATCTACTTAACAAGATTCAAGTGTGTGGAATTATGAGGGCCTCTGGCTCCGTCTATCGATCTGATTGAAAAAGTTCTACCAAAAGGACAGTCAGCTGTGTCTGAGACAACCAGAGGAACTGGTATAAGATCTGACCTTGGAGTCAGACTGGGCTCAAACCTTGGCTCTTTTACTCTATGGCAGTGTAACTCTGAGTAGGTCATGTAATCTCCGGCTGCCTCTGGCGTCTTATCCATTACAAGGAAATTGATGTTACTGTGCTCGTAGGGGCGTTTCAGAGATTACATGCAAGGGTCTGGTGAAGTTCTCAGCACATACACTCATGTATACCTCACACAGTCACAGCTCCATATCAATTCCAGGAGAAACTGTGTCAGCACAGACCGAAGGCTACTTTGCCAGTGAAGGGCATGTGACTTCCCAGGGGAAGAATAAACATCTACGAGCTTTCACCAGCACACTCAGTGACTGAAAGGCAGGAGCTGCTATGCAGTCCGTCCTCCTGTTGGGGGAACATGCACGTTTGCTCAGAGAGTACCTCTAGCTCACCCCACTACCCCTTGGAAGGAAGATGCCTCTATTTGGAGTCCTAACTGGTGACTTGACCTGTCCCTTGAAACAAACTCATGAAGCAGGAGTGTGGAGCTTTCCACAATTTCAGATTCCTCTCTGGCTTAGTGGGAGTTTATTCCCTGATTTCTCAGAGAAGCCAGAGCTGAGCCAGGGAAGGGTAACCAGCCATTGAGCGCAGAGGTGCCCCATCTCTGTGGTGTCTTACATTTAGTCGCAGAGAGCTGGGATTTATACTGCCCTCGGACCAGCCGGCAGGTGGACCCATCTCCGTTGCAGACCCCACAGTTATCCTCCTTAGCGGTGCTTCCCAGCTGGTGGTCGCAGCCAACAATCTAACAAGAAAGAGAGATGTATAATTCAACCGGGCACTAGCAAGGCAAGGACCCACGGCCGGTCACCGCAGCGACCCTCCCTTCATTCCCGCGGGACCTGAGTAAATCTTTCTACAAGGGGACTGAGCTGGACTGAGGGTAAACCAGGCCAAGGAGGACAAAGTACAGCACGTGTACAATTCAGATATACCAACACGAGTGCAGAAGAGTGATGGGAGTGCAGGGCCAGAATGGACGGAGGGGGATGAGAGAGAAGATGGTCCTGCTCACGGATGGCACAGACTCTCAGTTCAGAAAGAATCCTCTGTCTCAGTATCCTCTGACTCTTCGAGTGGCAAAATATGGCCCTGAGGTCGCGGTAGCGGGAAACAGCCCCGAGGACTCCACATTCTCCTCCAGTTCCTTACAAGGAAAGCTGCATCGGGTGAGGGTTTGTGGGTGGTTCTCACTCTTTCCTTCCAAACAACTAGAACACTGTTCAGTGAACGGTACTAATACAGTTTTGCAGAATGATACAATGAAAATATTTCCTTTCCTAGCTGGCACTCACCTAAGAAAAGAGAAATAGAATCGGTCACAGAGATGAGATTAACGTTCGTGTGCGGCAAAGGGCCAGAGCTGGTGTGGCAGGCAGAGATGCCCAGTGTGAAGACTTTGCTGAGCACCTGGTCCAGCCGTGCACCAGGCCCGATGCTGATCTCGCACTTGGGATCACATGGGATAGCCCCACGGCATAACTGAGACCCCGAATCTTGCCCAACTACATTTTGCCAGGAGAGCTAGATACAGCATTTCTAGCAAGACATTAATGCTTAATCTAAATCAGGCTTGACAAAGTCACTATTTAGAAATTAGGAAGGTGAACTGATTCACATCTTATTTTCTTTCCAGCATCTGAGTTAAAAAAAACTAAACTACCTGAGGTTGTACACCTTATGGTTTTAGTTTGAATTAATACCAAACACTCCACTCTCCAATTATTTCAATGACTGATTTTTTTTTAGGTTTTTTGAGACAGGGTCTCGCTTTGTGGTTCAGGCTGGCCCTGAGTTCAGTCTCAAACTCACATCACAGCAATCCTCCTGCCTCTGCCTCCTGAGTCCTGGGATTACAGGCGTGAGCCACCATGCCTGGCACCGTGGTATGTGGTACTGGTTGCTGCTGGGGGTAGTCTCCACACCCAGTATGGTATGTGGTTACCGGGGATTGAACCAAGGCCCTTGTGCTTGCAAGACAGGCGCCGGAACCGCTGAGCTAACTCCCTGGCCCCTCAATGACTGTTTTTGACAAAACAGGAACTAGACTGACGTTTGCAGGGACTTATCTCCAAAAATCCTCCTGGTTCATCTGCCTCCCAAAACCCTGCCTTTTCTGTGGCCTGATTTTCGTCTTGTACTTCATATCAGCAACCATAAAGATGTATTTAAGCAAATGTATTCTATTTTTAGCTTCTGTATTTATCATTTTTATGTCTGTACTCTCATTTTCAAGATGTGTATTATTCCTTTAAAATACCTTTTAAAATGGGTAACAAAGCAAAAACTCCTTCAAGTCACACAGTTTGAAATGCACAGGGAGCAGAACACGGTGCCAGCTCTGAGTGGGGAGCAGAGGCGGCTGGCTTCGTCCTCAGCTTTGCCTCAGTCTGGTCAGGGGCTGCCCCGAGGCCACAGCAGAGTCCTACCAGGCTTCTGCCATGCTGACCCAGGAGCACGCTGGTTTAAGTCTGCCAAGTGTGGGAAAATCACCTTCGACCTTCTTACCTACGTGTGGACGGACATGAGCTCTAACTGACTTGCTGACTTGTGTTCTGAGTAGAGTATGAATGTCTGAAGAAGCGTTAGCTCTGCACCGGACTGGGGCCCGAGATAGGCCAGACACCGCGAGGAGCAAGACTCAGTGGCGAGCTCAGGAGGCCCAGTGGCCCCGCACTCTCAAATTCATAGTGCAGCGAGGGGCCGAGACTGTTCAGGTGATCGCAACAAACATGACAGAAGCTGGGAGACACAGGAACGTGTGTTCTGAGAACACGAAGTCCGGAGTGTTTATTCGACTGAAGAGGCCAGCGAGGTCTTAACTGAGGAGGCATCTGGAGTTGAGACCTTTTAGCCAACACCCGAAGGGAGGAACTGTGTCCTATAGAAGTATCTCGTGTTAGCTAATAAGTGACAGAGCAAAAGCTGAAGTTTGCAAAAATTTAAAAAGTCACAAGACTAAATCACCATCCTGTGTAGCAGGACTGACTCCTTTGAGTAAGTATGATAAACTTCACTCAAGCAGCATTTGAAGAATTCTCCACCCTGCTGTTCTGCCTGGTGGGAGGACAGGGTGGTCAGCTAAAAATAGGATGCATTTGCTTAGATACATCCTTACAGTCGCTGATACGAATTAAGAGGAAAATCAGGCCACAGGGTTTTGGGAGGAGGACGAATCAGGAGGATTTTTGGAGATAAGTCCCTTCACGCGATGTATTTTTTATGGCTCTAAAATCGTGTTAAAAGAAGAACACTTCCGTTTCATAGACCAAAGCGGCAGTCACTTTAGAAGCAGCTAAACATGAGGTGACACACTTTGAGGTGAACTTGGCCAGTCCCCGAATCAGCACGCTCAGTACGGCTTCATGGACCTGAGGGTGTGAACCAACTTCTAATAAGGTGTCATTCAATTTCAGGGTGTAAAATATCTCCCCGACTGAATTGGGTTTTTTTTCCTTTTCTCTGTATCAGTTCTTCCTTACGATGTCAAAATATTCTAGCAATTATTTTGTAAATATGGATACTTTATTACAGATAAAATGTTCTCACTTTGGTCCAAGTGGAAAAATAAAATTATATCAATATACTCATTCTAGATGTATCTTAATCTGCTTATCCTGAATGAATTTTGTTTGTTCAAAATCTGGTTTCAAAATCTGGTTTCGCTATCACTGTATTTCTGTTACTTTGAACAGCATTTTCTATTTGAGATGTCCATTTAATGCTGGCAAATTAATAACACACAAAACACCAAATCTAGTAGTTGGCCAATAATTCACATATGTATCATGGATAGGCAAAATGAATTTAATTAAATGAATTAATTTATGAATTTAATTTATGAATTAATTTATGAATTAATTAATTTAAATGAATTTAATTAAAAATCAGTTAAACTATTACTTTAGGACATAGTATTAATAACAGAGAAAATAACTCTGGAGGCAGAAATGGGCCGAATTGGCAATTATAAGGCCAAGAGCCTCTATGTCTGCGCTACCATGTCCGTCTCAGACCCTCTGGGGCGCGTGGAGAACTTCTACTCATTCTTCAAACCCCTCACTGAGTGAGTGTCTGGTCCTCAGAAATGTCTTCGAGAGGTTCAAGAGTCCCCTGCTCTGCCTGCTGCCTGAGCCTCTGGCTCTCCCCACACGTGGGTCACGGCCGCCTGCCACTCGGGGCATCTTCTCCGGCTTTTCCCTTTTTATTTGAAGTGACCAAACCCTGACTTAAGAGGATGAATTTCTCAATCATGCCACCAGGTGTAATTTGGAAACAAAAATGAAAAGCGTTTCATGATCTGGCGAGGCCACCTACAAGAAGCCGACCGAGCTGAGGTCCCCTCTGTCCTCTGCTGCCTTTCCTGTTGGCTCTAGGAACCTCTGACAGAACGCGACAAGCTGAGGACAGGACAGGCGGAGCGGAAGTGGAGCCTGGTTCCTGGGCTCATTCGGACTCATTCCGCCTCCATTTCTCTTTGTGAGCGGACAGAACGGAGCCCTCGGTGCGAAGGCCTCCGCTAGGTCGGTACTTCTCATATGAACAACCAGTGCAAACTGTCACGTTATTGTTACTAAGTTATCACTAACTTGTCTCTGTCAGATGACGGGGAGTCAAAAATCTGGTTTCAGGGCTGAGGGTTTAGCCCAGTGGTTCTGTCATCTGCTTTACAAGTACAAGGTCCTGAGGTCACCGCTTGTAACCACATACGATAATGGCGGGCGTGGTGACTCAGGCCTGTCATCCCAGCACTCAGAAGGCAGAGGCAGGAGGACTGCTGTGAGTTCCAGGCTTGCCTGGCCTACATAGTGAGCTCAGGGCCAGCCTACAAAAGTGAGATCCTGCCTCAAAAAACAAAAAACAAACAAACAAAAAGAATCTGGTTTCGCTATCACTGTATTTCTGTCACTTTGAACAGCATTTTCTATTTGAGATGTCCATTTAATGCTGGCAAATTAATAACACACAAAACACCAAATCTAGTAGTTGGCCAATAATTCACATATGTATCATGGATAGGCAAACGTAGATTGCAATCACTGATGTCACACATATGTGCAGAAACATTTCTCCGTGTGCTCACTCGCATCTGTGTGCACAGAGACAGAGGTACCATAATGACAATGAGAGCCACACATGACCCTCCGTGCCGGGGCGTGAGTGTGGGTGACTGTACAGGAACAGTATGTGTTAGATCACTTCCCAAGTGTCTCTACATTCCCCATTAGGGAAGGTCATAGAAGGCATGTGCAGGTCACTGAGTTCCTGATCCACCCAATTCTGCACAACACACAAAGTGAGATAACGACCACTCACAATTTTGGCAACTGCATGGAATCTTTTTGCAAAGTATAGAAAACAAACTAAATATTTTGTCTTAATACAGCTTTACAGTATTCTGCTTACTAGGTATTAGTTGGATGTAACAGGGGGTCCAACCTCATTACTATCAAAATGACTGTAGAATGTAGCTTGTTTTATAATATGTTTAACTTGGGTTACTTAAAAAGTGAGAAGTAACTTAAAGAAAAGGAAAACAGTTCCCTAAAGCTTACTGAAGTTACTGTTTTGTGTTTTAGATGCCATTACTCAATTATTAAGTTTCTTTTATTTTCTTTAATGAGACAGAGTCTCACTGCATATATCAGCCCGGCTTTAAACACAGTGTAGCCCATGCTGGCTCCAACTCATCCTCCTGCCTCAGCCTCCCTAGTGTTGAGATTATGGGTGTGCACTACCATGCCCAAACTCATCATGTCTTGTTTGTATACCTTAAATGTATGCTTCTCATGCCCTCACTTTTATATGTGAATATACATATGAAAAATATGTACATGTAAGCATATATAATACACAGGTGCAATGTGTATCATATATAATGTATATGTGCTTTATATTTATTTGTATATCTGATTCTTCATGTAGCAGGTTATATTTGAGATGCATATTTAATGCTGATAAATCAGTAACACACAACATATGCTAATGTGTAGAGACATAATCTTTTGTCTTATTTTTGAGTAGAAATACTTTTCATTGTTGATTTTTCTTTATTCTTTAGGATTTGCTGAGGGATGGGAATCTTAACGTGCTCACAATGGGGGCTGGAATTCATGTCTCACTGGTGCATGCCTTGACCAAATGGTTCATGAATGGTTTCTCCATTTGGGAAGCTTTCTATTAATTTTATTAGGAAAAAGAGGAATTCAAGTGATTAGATCTGTTTGTACCACCAGTGGTAAGTGCCCCCTGATGAGACAGTCATGTGTGTACCACTGGTGGTTCCTGCCACCAGGAATGTGCTAAATAAAAACTAAGACCCCTAGCGTCCAGTCTGTGGGCGACAGACTTTCAAAATGTGCAGATATTAGGCTCCAGCCTGGCGCAGTGTTGACAGGAGTTTCTTCCTTCACTGTATAAAACTACTAGAAAATGAAAAGGCAGAATACAAGACTGGAATTGTTTAGACATTTAAATAGGCACAGAAAATATCTTCACCAGAAGTTAAAGGACAAGAAAAAGCAGCACCCTAATATCTGGAGACGATAAGTAATACAGTCCCTAAGCTGGCCCATGCCCTGGGCCAGTATCCCAGCGGCTTCACTCCGCTCTGGGTTGCACGGCCCCCACGAAGACCTCAGCGCCTGGGACTGGATGCTGGGCCGGTGATGTCAAGCTGTTCTCCAACCGTCACCATGGGGCAAGATGCCCTTAAACCCCTGTTTCCAGCTCTGGGACAGACAGACAGGGAAAACTGAGCCACGCCGATCTGATCACCGCCAGTTGTGCTTACAGTCATTTAATCCAGACAAAACTTTTGGGAGACAGTGCGCTCTTTCGTACGTACATGCATTATGTCTCATTCTCTCATCACGCTAATATACAGAGGAGGTAGCGTGTCTCCCCGCTTACCTTTCGATATTAATTTTTTCACTCTTAACCTTTTTATGGAAAGCTTTACAGTGCATACCTGTGATTAGTATAATGCACATTCTGAACTGAGTAAATGGAGCAAAGAGAAAAATAAAGGTGAGGAAGAGAAAAACGCAGCTGGAGACAAGAGGCCTGCACACTTGTGAGGGGCGTGGTGGCCACAGCGGCACCTAGTATCCTAGACGTAGATAGTGGAGAATTGTAAGAGTCAGAAAGCAGCGTCCATCAAGTCCTCTTGGAAATTGAGAAGCGATATGCTCCCTGTAGTAGACACAGTAAATATCTGTGTGGAAAATGAGTTATGGCTCAAGAGAATCATAATTATTCCACGTACCCAAATCCTAGATATGTATTGTGAAAGACAATGATGTGTGACAATGTACCAATAAAATCTGAGCCAAGCAAACAACTGTCATAGGCCGGCCCTCCAGAGAAGCCAGAGAATGTTTGATAAAAACACATTTTAAGAATCCAAACCAAGTCAACCAACCACAACACACTGTGACATTCTGGGTGAATCCAGGGGCTCTTCAGAGCACTTAGGGCGAGGCTGGCAGAGGGGCAGGCGTGCGGCTCTTTCTCCTGCTAAGACTGGCAGGAGACACTACTGACCACCCGCAGCACTCTCGGCTCCTGAGCTCTCACGTGGCCAAGGTGCTTTGTGCCACTGCACTCTAGAAGCCAAATCTAGAGGACTGTGGCTGTCATGTGAGGAGACTACACCAATTTACATGTCAGGGCCAGGGAAACGCCTGGGCTGTCCCATCAGATTATTTCCCAGAAATACTATTTTCTCTAATAAATTATGGCTGTAAGTACAGATGATAACATGATAGTTCATAGAAGAAGCATCCTCAAAATCAAATAGCTAGTGAGGCCCAAGAATTCCATCTTGTAGGCTGCTGGTAGGTTAACAACCATGTGAAGCTATCCTGTGCAGGCATTTATACTCTGGCAATGGTGAGCAGTGATAACAAAGTTGGGCATTCTTATCCAGATCGACATGACCAGAGGCAGGCTCATTCACAGGGACAAACAGATGGCTGCACTTGTACCACGTGGTTGGCGGTCCCTGTGTTATTGAGAGGAAGCGCCACTCCTGCCTGAGCCCGTGGCCGCCCGTCATACACCCATGTACACGTGGGCATACACCGATGCTCTCACTTCTCCCACAGCTTGTTTTGGGTCCCAAACCTCCTCCCTTACTCGCTGGTTTCTTTAGTTTACAACCAAAGTTTCCAATGTGGGAAAACAGGATCTCCAGTTATTGGCAAAGATGTTAACAGGGGCCCACGAGCTATTTCTAAAAGCCTAATGGAAATGCATTTACCTGCAGTAAAACCACATCCGGTCACCAAAACACCAGCCCTCATTATACAAATAACCCTGATCCTGGTCTCGGCTGCACTTATTTTTTAATTGGACACTTAAATCTCTAAGTCATAAAATGGGAAAACAAATTATTACTTAATATTTGCCTTCTTTTGAATATATGGAAACTTTTAAAACACAAGGTCTATAGAAAAAGTAAGATGCCTTTGTGTTAAAAAGTGAGAACCACTTATATATTCCTTTGTTTGTTGTTCAAATCCCCTTGAGAGGAGAAACATGAAGTTGTTGATTATACTTAAAGCAAATCAACTGCGCGTAAGGCCTTATGTGTCAGTTACGGGACTATGGGGAATACGTATAAATTGAAGGCATGGTCTTAATCAACAGAAAGTGGGGTTAATCAGATTATTTCCTCAAAACAGGAAGAGCAGACAGGAGCGCGGTCATGAGGGATCAGGGTCAGGGACACAGAATGAATACGACAGAAGAGAAAGGCGCCAGGGTTTGCCAAGTACATGTTATGTTTACATGCGGTTCTCACTCAACTCTTAATTAAAATCCTATGTATTTTACAAAATAAAGCTGAGGTCTAGAAATGTTCAAAAAGCCCAAGATCACACTAGTAGAGATGAAGTTGCCAGTAGCGCTCTGTCCTCGACGACCCATCACCCTGTTCGATGACACCTGCATCCTCTGGGGCCAGAACTGCAGTGCTCAGATGAGAAGGGGGGACACACACTCTGCCCGCCCTGCTACTCGGGGTAGTATTGCCTGTCCCCCCGGGGCGGCCGTGGATGCGGGCCAGACACTTTGGCTTCGTTTTGAGAGCATGACAGCAGTTGGAAACAAAAGCAGTTGTTTTGTTCAGGAGCTGGTTATGGGCCACAGGGTGGTGTTGGGAAACGGCGGGTCACTGGCTCCTACGGAGGTGGGAACCACGTGACCCAAATTAGGAGACTAGTGTAACTCCAACCCACTCACTGTGCACGACTCGAGATCGGGTTTTAGGAACAAGAGACAAAGAGTACAAAGGATTTATTGAGAGAAAGACAGACACAGAAGGGGGCTCACCCAGTGGGCTGCCTGCCCACCCCCTCTGCAAGGGTGTTTGAGCAAAGCCATGAGGCGAAGCAGGTTCAAGGTGGGACCAAACTAGAGCATACTAATAAGATTACAAGAATCACTGCTTAGGTACTATCGATCCAATGGGAAGTCATGAGGTGGGACAAAACTATGATCATCCAATATGATTACCATGAGCAGAGTCACTTAGGTAATAGTGGTTAAATGGGGACCCAGCGGGGATGCTGTCACGTAGCAAGGAACGACACAGAACCAAGACTTCCCGGGAAGGGTGGGTAGGGAGGTTTGATCCCTGCCCAACGTGACCTAGGCCTATTTAGGATATAAGTCACCGATGCTCCTCCCTAAGGGAAGTCTGTGAGCGTGGTGCTTTTCACTTTTTGTAACGCTGACCTCCAGCCACTGTATCTGGATTGTCTTTCACATTGAGCCCGGGAGGGCTGGCCCTGTCTGACTGCCTATAGGAAGTCTAACTTGGCTTTCTAACTGTCTTCTAACATGTTACCGTGTGATACAAACTTAGGAGAAGTTCTGAACTTCCCTTTGCTTCAAGTGAATTCCCCAGAGGAGTCCACTTGGACCAGTCAGTTCCCCTGCACACTCACCAGAGCCCTGACGGTGGCCCACAAGGTCCCGCCTCATCCGAGCCACCGCTGTGGCTCACTTTCCCAGCGGCCCTTCCAAAACACAGCTTTCTCAGCTCAGACAGCCTGCACTATTGCTGCCGAACGCAATACTGTCCCCCAGTCCTTCCTTGAGAAAACATGCACTTCTTGATAAGTCCTACTCTGAACAATCTATTGAAAGCTGTATCCTTCCCCAGACCCAGTACTCATGTATGTTCCTTTCTATTCTAAAGCACTTTTCTTGTAATAATATAGTCAAATATACATCAATACTAAGGTTGTTTATTTTCTATTCCCTACTAGAATGTAACAGTACAAAGTCAGATATTTACATGTCTTCTCTGCTGTCTTAGAATAGTGCTTTGTTTCTAACAAACAGGTGATAAATATTTGTTGAATGAATGAATGAATACAGTCCAAAACAAAGCTATAAATGACAGGGATATGTTATGTCTTCAAAGAATTTTCCTCTGTCTCAGTCTATAGTAGGACCGTCATCATCATTTAAATTCTATCCTATTGGTTCTGAAGACCCAAAGAGAGAATGGAAAAACAGTCTTTGAGGATGCATCAGACCCTAAGCGTTTGATTTTTACTCGGCACCTTGTCTTCTTGGGCTTGGTCCACTATGACCACTCCAGAACTGCCTGAGTATATCTAGGCTCGTTTCCCACAGAGGGTCTCCCTCCAGCCTCTTTTTCAGCAGACACGGGACTCTGGGATCAACTCCCAATCCAGAGACTGGCCTTGGTCTTGCCCCTGTAGCACCAGATCTGGCCCTTCCTCACAGACTTCGGCGGGCTCGCCTGGTCTGCCTCCTCTTTTGCCTCGTAAACTTCAGTCCTTGGCTGGCTACCCGGCTGAACGACAGCCTGTTTTTCTGCCTCTTCCCTACCCGCTCTCACTTCCGCCAAAGGAAGAGGAACGTGACAGCCTTGATGGCTAACCTCTGGAGTTTCGCAGGACCAAGATGTGGCTAGGCGCCTCTGTGTAGAGCACCGGCTACGTTCTCCTGTGCATCTCCTTGTCAGCACCTCCATTGTGCGGTTCCAGGAAGCAGTGTCATCTCCACAGCTTCTGTGACATGAATCCTTATATTATAAAGAAAATGAAGAGGAGAGACATGGGTGTGCTGGGGCGCGAGGCGACAGGGGACGAGCGCTACCGTGGACTGCACGCAGCATGCCCTGCACTGCCTTTCCGGAGGTCAGGAATCCAGTCCATACAGTATCTTGATAAACACTGCAAGTGGGAAAAAGAAAGAGGCTCGCATTCATAGTCTTTCATCTCATGTGCTGAAACATTCATCTTCTAGTCTAATTCGCTTTCACAGGTCTTACTTCTTCCAGGGTCTTGGTTAAATTCTTGAGTAAATTGATGGCCAGACATCCACAGATTATTATTATTCACAGATTGTTTTTAGTTACATTTGTTTATCTAGTAGACCTCAGTAGAAATCCTAAGAACTAGCCTTGTGCAGACATTGTGCATATGGGCGCTAGGATTCTTTCTTAGCAGATGGTTTGGGGACTTTTCTTCAGCAGGCTGCCTTCTCCCTCCCCTGCTCCCAAAGTTAGGGTGTCTGGAGAATGCAAAACAAAATTATACAAAGACCTGACCTCTGGCCTTGCTTCTGTCTCTGAGACTGTGAAGTACCCAGAGCGAAAGTGTTGAGTTTGGCCTTAGTTCATGTGGCATTAACTGTAATTCTCTATGAGTCGTGCTGACATCATGGTGCACTTTGACATCACTGCTCAGACTCCCTTCTGTGTCTGGGCACACAGCGATGCACTTTTTCTCCAAACACAAGAGTCTTTTGTTAAGAGGAAAGGATAGCAGCTGGTCTTCTCCCCTGGCACAAGTGTGGATCTTGTGGAATGTGTCTGTTTAGTAACTCGCTACAAAACGGCCTTCTGCTATGGGGCTAGAACTCACTTGCACATGTGAAACATTTGGTGGAAATGCATATCTAAGGAGCTCAAGATTCCAGATGTGGCTAAGAACTCAACAAACTACACACAACACAACTTTCCTGGGCATGCATGGAGAGACTATTTGAAGTCCGTGTTCCAATGGCAACAGCATCCTGCTATGTTTGTGCATCGAGGCAAAAGAGGAAAAAGGAACAGTGACAAGAGATATGTCTGTGTCCCAACACAATTACCCCATTATAACTTCTCAGGCATCCTCGGCGCCAGCTAGGAGTGCTTCAGCTGCTTCTTGGTTTGAAGTCATTTCCTACGACCGAGGAGATTCTTGGGTAGTGCTGCTCATCTTGTGCTTTTGAGTCCATCAAAGAGCCCTCAGCTTATATGCACGCATAGTTTTGTTTTGCTGGGTTCTCTCCGGCCTTTCCTGGCTGCCTTCCTTGACTCTCTTTAGAGGAAAATCTGACAAAAATGGACCTAAAGCAGAGTTTAAGGAAAGTCATCTGCAAAAGGCCTGTAAGCTCCTGTCCAGAAGGTTCAGATGCATGTATGCGGCATTCAGATCAGACTCAGCAGCCCAAAGTTGTTAATCCAAGACTTTCCCAAGAGGAATAAGCCACAGTGTATGACATGAATGGAATAACAGAGTCCTTTTACTGAAAAGGTGTATAGTTTTTACCATGTCACAAAATGAACAGAGTCAGGACCCGGTCCTCTGTTGCACCATAAGCCTTGCAGTTGATACAAGCATCTCCGTCTTCCAAAAAGTTACATTTACTATACGCATTCTACTTCCATAGTTCATTAACATGTTTCCTGGGGCCCATATTTCCCTGGAACCTCATTTCTTCTACCCAGAATCTATGTGTTGTATAGTTCTAAAAATGATGCCAGCCCCTGCTGTCGTGAGAGAGGCCGAGGAGCTCTGTGGGGACCACAAGCGACTGACGCTGGACGTGATGACTTAACCACTTGCTAGGATGTATCACACACTGTTTTCTGATGAGTCACAGAAAGAAGATGATATTTATTTTATGTACTTGTAAGGATTTGATACAATACATATAAAGAGACCTAGATCATTGCTTAGAACAGGAAGCCTCTCAGAGTGCCTCAGAATTTCTAGGCTATTCTATTTCAAAGCTCCTGTTTCTGTCTGCACCATTCTCACACCAGGCGTACTGACTGGGGGCCGCGGGGGACACAGTCCTGTGTGGAAGGAGCACCTGCTCACCTCTGCGAGGTGTGCCGCAAGACGGCCTGCAGAAGCCAGCTCGCCCCTCAGCTGTCTGTACCAGGTCAACTCTGCAGTGGTTCAGGTCTGTCTCAGCTCCTCTGAGTTGACAATAGCAGATGTGATGTAAGAACAGAACTCTGATATTATCAAGAAGTATTCTCTCCTTTAGAACTATGCATGAATGGAGTTTTGTTGGAGAATACATCTTTTAAAACTTCCTTCTCCCTGGATCACATAACCAACAAGCTTGAAACAACAAGCTTGGATAGCTCTTTGTGAAATGACCTCTGGAAACCTTTAAGGTTTCTATTAGAATGGATAGAAGAGCTTCTCTAGAGTTGCTATCGAGTTTCAAATCATCCCTGTGCTCTACTAAGGAGGACTGTGCAGGAGCCTAAAAGTAGCCTCCTCAGCTCTCCACTGCCAGGGCCACAGATCTAAGTTAAGTCAGCAGCCACTTCCAACAACGGCCAAGCGAGGTACATAACCACCACTCACTGTATCTGTCAACACAAACAGAGACGACTCAAGCTCACTCTTTAACATCTGAGGTCTTGGGAAAGTGGATTTGGGGACTAGGACAAGAGTTGGGGCCTTGTTTTCTCCCCTGCAGCCTGTAGTTGTGGACGTGTCCAGAGGACAGCTGGATATCACAAAAGCGAAGGGTGCTGAGCACAGGGAGTATTCAACACAAATTAAAAACAGGTCCAATATGTTAAAAAAGACAAAGCAACATCTTTGAAGCTTGGAACAGGATTTGCTTATTCATCTGAACTAGTGGAAAACCAGTAAACAAGAACTACAGAGAAGACTGGCTGGTTTTCAACGAGCCCTGCATTCCCAAGACAGATGGAAGGTCAGCCACGCGGCGAGGGCGGCCCTGCTTGGCCAGGCAGGTGGCCCTGACTCCACCCAGCCTTCGAAATGAGGCTTGTGGGTTCTGGACACTCAGCGGCATTTTGCTGAATCAGTGCAGACTGTGACGGGCAACCATCTCTCCCTTCACTTTAGACAGAAACAAGTCCACTCAAAGCCTCTGCTATAAGAAGAAACGAATTGCATACATTTCTGTCCATTCAGAAAGAGTCAGAAAATGCCAGGAACCTCCCTCACGTGCATTCACATGAACACTCTTTCCCATTGTGGTCCTAATTTAAATTCAGCTGCAACCATGAACCTCAAGATTGCACAATGGAACACTCAGCATCTGCCCAATTTGAGAATAAAAATTAACTGCACAGTAATAGAAATATTTATATCTAAAAATCTTTCAAACTTTATGTTTTTATAGCGGTTATAATTGCTTTTTAGTCAGTTTTCTCAAGCTATTTGAAAACATTATCCTAACATATGAAACCTAGATATATATTTTTTTAATTCCTCTGAAGATATCCAAAATACCTGCTTTAGTGCATTAACCTTGGTTTTCTGGGGACAATGGGCAAAGAAGAGAACAGATTTCAGATCTGTATGGTGCATGTGACAATTATAAGCTGCCTACACTGTAAAATTTCTTCTACACGTATTATGTATGCAATCTGAGCCAACTGCATTACGTCTTATAAATAGGCAATATTCAATACATCTATGTGAATTTAAATACAAAAGCTTTCAGATTCTATAAGGTCAGTCTAACAAACACTGTATCTGAGGAAGAGTCATGATTTCACTATTGTATTTAAGATTTTCAAGTGCCGTTATTTCAAACGGGTTCATGGTGTAGTGGTGGTCTAGTCTTCATATCATTTTTCAGTAACACAATTCTACTACTTAAAGTTAAGCTATATATATTTTTTGAGACATAGTCTCACTTTGCAGTTCAGGCTGGTCCTAAACTCAGACTCAAACTCACAGCAGTCCTCCTGCGTCTGCCTCCCAAGTGCTGGGATCACAGGTGTGAGCCCCCACACTGAGTGTTGTGGTGTGTAGTACTGATTGCTGATGGGCAGCAAGTCACCACGCCCAGCATTGTTGTATGTGGTTCCTGGGGACTAAAGTCAGGACCACTGAACTAAACCTCCAGCCCAAGTTGAGCTATTTGGATAGGTCTGGGCATTCGGGGGTTCCCTGAGTGAAACGCGTGTCAAGGAGAGGTAAAAGCACCTGCTAGTAACACTCCGAGGGCTCGTATGCACATGGTCCCCAGGATAGTTGGGCGCTGACTCAGGTGATTTGCAACTTCCATTTTCTAAATTATTTCCAGTGAACCTGTCAAGAGCAAAGTGTGTATGGATGGTTCAGCACAGGCAGGATTGTTTCTCCCTAAGACAAAAGCGGCGCTTGACGAGGAAAGGAGTGGCGTCTGCTGTTGGAGTTCACGAAGCCTCTTGTTTTGTGGCTAGTAGATAGTAGTGGTATCTGAGTTGACAGAAAAGTAGAAAAGAAACACTAGCAGGCAGAAGTGGAATAATGTTGCAGAGCAGGAAACTGTATTAGGAAATTATGGATCATGGCAATGGACAATTCTCACTTATCAAAGTTTTTGACAAGGAAAGACAACAAAGAAACAGTGAAGAGAAAGCTCAGCGAAGTTCATGCCACACATTCTTTGGGTCAGGTACTGCCAGGTGTCCTCAAGGCCTGGACAGTGAACTCTGAGCCTAGACAGACATCAGACCCAGCAACTGCCTGCTTCTGACCTGAAAACGGAAGAGTGTGGACCCCAGCCTCCAACACCCTTTCCGTTTAAGAAGCCATCTGACATTGCAAAGGGACCGGAAGCCAGGAGTGTGAGCACTGGCTGGAGCTGGAGCAGCACCACAGCTACTACCGGAAAACCACACTGTCTGAAGGACTGGCTTTTGAGGGGTGCTTGGCATTTGCTTAAAAGCCTTGCCCACCATTAATATCTCAATAATGTCAATTTGTTTGGTTTTTGGCATCAGCCTCAAGGTAATCAGGAAAAGTTGGTGAAAGGGTAGTTTCCTGGAGAAGAGAACCCCTGACTTACAAACTCAATCTATTCTTGAGGGCTGGCTGTAACCCAGGTGGGTCAGTTAAAGGCTCAGGCTCCTCTATACACCTTCAAAGTCTCTCTCTGGTTTTGTTTCAGACCATACTTTCTTCTAGGCAGACCTCAGTGTCCTTAGAGAGACACTGGCTGACAACTTCTCAGTTAAGCCATCATAGGAGAGGTTGCTGCCATGTTCCTTTCAGAGCTTTCTTAATGATTAAATCTTTATTTGAGGTCATATGGAAGCACAAGTGGCTGGAATTTGGGTCACAACTTTGTGACCCACAAATTTGGGTCAAGACTTTGTTCCTACATTAAAACTAAAGTTACAGTCATAACCCAGGTTTTTGTATGTTAGGCCCTTGTAGCTGAGGGTCACTGCCCCTGTAATGGAGGGAATAACATCCCCCGAGCAGCAGCAGTTGGCTGAGGAAAGGGAGGAGCAAGGGGCATCCACAGGGAAACAGGAGTCAGCCCAGACACAGCTTCTGCCCAGCAGACTCTTCTGGCCACACCTGTGACTCTGCCCAAGTGATCTTCTGATCTGTACAGCACAGTGTGGGACAAGGACCCAGGAAGCCACCGTGTTGATCTCAGTGCCTGTGAACTTGGACGCACACCTCATGCAGCAGCAAGCAGCTCTGGCCAGGCCCGGGCCTGAGTCTGGGGAACTCATGTGAACATCAGCCTTTGAGTCAACTCCTACCCCTCTCGGTCAGTGGCAAAGACAAACGTTTGGAAAGCTGTAAGCACAGTATTCTCGCATTGGGTTCGATTTGGAAATCTCACAATATTCCACAAAAGCATGGAGGCCAGCAGATTTCATTTCCACACTTCATGATTACAGCAGCAGCAGTGCGCAGGACAGACAGGGCCAGGGAGAACTGAAGCATTGTCCCTGTACAGCCCGTCTGGCTCAGCGTCTGTGTCCCAGGAGGAACCCCTCTGCATGCGTCTCTGACCTTCAGTCACAGGGAGGGGCAGGGGCAAAGGCACAATGAGGAAAGCCATCCACCAACCCAACCAGAGGCCGCTCTTACTTGTGGTCTGGTTCCCTGCAGTGCTGCTGTGCGCGGCACGCCGCTCCCTCCCATGTACGCTGCACTGCGTTCCTGGACTGTGTGCTTGGCTGCCTGTTCCACAGGTGACAAGAACTTTGTCTATCTTTAGACTTTTCTGTCTAAACATTTTTAAACTATAATTTGAACCTTTAGGATAAAGCTAGAGCACTACTCAGCTTCTGAAGCACACACCTTCCCTGCTTTTAGACTGAAATGCTCTTTTACCTACAGGGCCAGGGCTTGGCTCTCAGCAGATACCGAGAGGAGAAAGGCTCCCTTTGGCAGAAGGTTATTTAAAGGCATCTGTGGCTCTGGTGCACCCAACCTGCACTAGAATCGTAAACCATCTGCACAGATGCGCAGGCTCATTGGGACACCAAGAAGCACAGCCATGCGCTCATTTCTTCCCTGCAGACAGGCATCTCATTATTTTCATGGTTGTTTCTTGAGTTTAGAGCAGCAGAGGGGAAAAATGAGCAAGAATACGGGGCCGAGGGGTTCTGTTCCTGTTTGTAGACACCCAGAAGCAGCAGGAGTCCCAGCTTTGCAAACCCCATGACGAAGGGCGAATCCTTGCTCAGCACCTTTAACGGGCACGGGACCGCGTAGCCGCTGAGCGGTGCTGCACAGGACTTGACACCTCCCTGGGGTGTCAGGGCTCACACCACAGACACCTTCCTCAGCCTTCTGCTCCTGCCACGCCCCGGCGCCTGGCCCTTCTCTTCCTGTGTCATGCACGTCTGGCCGAGGCACGGTCTCAGCAGGCCACAGGGGACAGTTGTCTGTGGGAATACACTCCCTCATCAGCACAGACAGCAGAGAACCGCCTGTGTCTGACAGTTGTGAGGAAGAATAAAAGGATCCCGGGTTCTACATCTGGGGCACAGAGGGGCCGAGTCTCACCAGCAGGGGAAGTGTGGAGGGAGAAGGCGAGATGCGAGCTGGGAATCGGAGGACAGCAGCCGCCCTTCAAACGGCCAATGGGCTGCCAAGCCCCCTGGTCGGAGCCAGGTGGGAGCCTGGGCCAAGGCGAGTCCGGGTGGGCCCTGCTCTCAGCGCTGGTTCTGCGCGGCACACGTCCTGCTAGGCCACAACGCAGGGACCTCTTCCGGACAGCCCCTCGACTCGTGCTGGGATCCACTGAAACTCGTCTGGACGCTCGCCAACTTCTGGCTGAGGAAGGGAAGGAGCCCCTGCTCACAGCCATCCGTACAGGAAGAGCTAGCACAAGCCAGAGCTGACGCCTTCCGCGGCGTGTCTGTCGGCACTGACTTCTGAGCATGCCCTTCAATCACATCACCTTCGCGGCCTGACGCATGACAGACGTGACTTCTCCCAAAAAGCAGGGAGACTCCAGGTGCTCAGCTTTCACAGCACCAGGCAGAGGACGATCACATCCACCTCGGAACTAGGAGGACAGCTCGTAAGCACTGGCCCGGCCTGCACCGCTGGTAACCACTGACAGCCAGGAAGAAGGGACAACCTCACGGGGACTTGCAAAATTACTGTTATAATTTTTCCCCATTAGAGAAAAAGATGTGGGACATCGATAAGACTGACTCTTTAACCAAGCATAAATTTCAATTTTTAAGTTTTAAGAACCTTCTGTGAAGTACCTTTCCTACATTTCAGAAACTGCATACTTCTCTTAGATGGAAATAATGACAGGGAGGTACAGATATCAGGAGAATCATTCATGTGGGTCGAATCTTGATTTGGAAACAGTCCTGCCTCGCGCCCTCCAGGAATCTTCAGGGGCCCCTGCGGCTGCTCCGTCCCCGGGTCGAACGACTCAGTGACAGGACACCTTGGAGGTCAGACTCTGGCCAGAGCCAGTTGTCTTCCGCCAGGTCCACGTGTGCCTGCAGCCAAGGATGTTGCAGTGCCTTCCCAAGTCGGGTCCTTCGGTGCTACTCTAGTCACCTAACAAGTATTTTTCTAAATGAATGGTTGATCTCTCTGCTCTGGATCTCTCACTGTTCAGGCATCTACCTTTTGAGCCTAGGCTGAAGAGAATATATGTCTATTGTTGGTAACCATAAGAATCCTAAAAATAGAACATATATTTGTTGCCAGGAGGGATATGGTTTCCTCTCCTTGAACTAAATGTATGGAAAAAATCTAAACAAATGTATTCCAAAGCTTTTAAAAGGATAGGGTCACAACCAGAAGAGTTAGTTTAAGGTTTTGAGAAGTTAGAGTGAAAAGAAATAGAAGAATATGCCAGAGGAAACTGATCGCAAATCTCTAATGCTCTGGATTTGATAATCAGTAGGCAGTAAAGAGATTGTAATGCTGAGATGAAAGGCTAAGGGTAACATAAGTAAGACACGAGTCTAAGGACGAGACAATTTGAAGTGGCTGTGTGGAGGCTGAGACTCACTGTCCACAGCTGGGATGTGGTTTTTGAAGTGCTCCATGTGGCCTCGAGCTGACCTGGAAGAATGAAAGTCACTAAGTGTCCCCTCCCTGGGGGAGTGGTTCTGTTCATCAGCGCCTGCCTCGTTCTTCCTCCGCTGGAGAACAGGTCAGAACAGGAGGGACCCTCCAGGACCCCAGGCTCCCTTTGCTTCTCTCCCTGGTGGACACTAGTCCTGAGCTCAGCAGGAGCCTCGAGTCACGGTGCACAGTGCACATTCTGGTAGCCTGATGTACAGCGAGGCTGTTGGTAGGGAGCATGCTGCCGGGGCCGCACGACGGCGTGCGAGGCGCAGGGTTTGGGACGGATGCACCTGGGTCAGGCTGGAGCTCAGTCACTGAGAAGCAGTACGGCTATCTGGGCCAAGCAAATTCACCCTTTAGGCCACAGACTGATCCTGTGAGGCTGAAGACATTCACTACAGGGCTGTGATTTGTACACCTTCCTGCTGGACGGCTCTGAGCGGAGCGTGCTAAGTTCCCACCAGCTTGAACCTTTAAATGGGACAGTCATGCATGTACCAATGGCAGATCAAGCTGGTGGGACTGTGTTTAGTGGTACACATAATGCTCAGTACTGTGTGGGGCACCGTGAGTGTCATATGTATGAGGATTATTATTCTCATCTCTCTCCTGCCCCTCAGAAATACCCTGTCTACCTGGAGTGTGGTGAACACACCTATAATTCTAGCACTCTGGGAAGCTGAAGAAGAAGTACTGCAAGTATGAGCCCAACCTGGACATTGTGTGACCTAGTGAGATGTTTGCTCCAGAAAAGAAAGAAAGAAAAAAAATAGAACAGCACTGGGGATGTAGCTCAGCGCAAAGGCCCTGGTTCAGCCCCTGTACCACGTACTTCTGCAATGTCGAAAAATCAAATCAATGCCCTTGCTGATAGAGTTTTGAGGATGCTGGAAAGGCACAGCCGCATGTCAGAGCCCAGGACCTCAGCCTCGGGCAGGCAGAGGGAGGACGCCCAGCTCCGCCAGGGACCGCTGGCTCAGTGTGCAAGAGACGCTCCAGCCTAAGGCTTTTAACGGTACACTTTTAATATTTATTGGAGCTAATGCTGGGGACTAATTTGTGGCTTACAAACCCCAGTGCATGTCTCCCCAGCAGCAGGGGGCTCTGTTTGGCGGCAGAGCCACTAGTTTACACCTTCTATTTCAAAGCCAGGAAAATCATCTGGGGAGAAAATGAAAAACCAGACTTGGATTTATGGAGAAATCTGGAGACCTCCCGGGAAAGTGGGAGGCGAAGCTTCAGCCTCCACGAAATCTTCTCATCTCCCCACCGCCTAAAGGCGCCTTTTAAATGAGCATTTTTTTTCTCTTTAAAAAAAGCCTCAGGTGACCCGGGGCCCCACCCTGGCGGGACACTGCGTCCGTCTAAGTTCTCATCCCCAGGTGGCTCCACCAAGGGCCGGAGACCTGCGCCAGCTGCAGCCCTGGGCAGGTGCTCAGGGCCCTCATAGCCACCTCTACCCTCCACCTCCGCAGAGGAGATCCTCGCTCCTCCGCAGAGCAGAGCGACGCAGAACACAAGCCGCTCTCATTCTTGGGTCACAGAGAAGTGAGAGTGGACGCGGTTACACAGGTGTGGCGTGCGCTGCCTCTGAACGCGCCGCGGGGACGCGCAACAAGCCCCTCTCGAGTCCGCACGGTGCTGCGGCTCCCCGCTCGGTGCTGCGCCTCCCCGCTCGGTGCTGCGGCTCCCCGCTCGGTGCTGCGGCTCCCCGCTCAGCGCAGGAGGGGCCGAAGCGCGGCGGGCGATGCCTGCGCAGAGACCATGCTGCCCAGGAGGGCGGCAGCGCTAGGGCCGCGTCCCCCCAGCTTCCCTGCCATCCGACCTCTGGCCCCTTCCCTAAAATCGCCCTTTCTTTGTTGAAATCACCTGCGACTCTGCCGGCAGAGAAATGGAACTTGTTCTCAAACGCAGTTTGGGTGGAGGTGCGGGGCTCGCGGGCGGTCTCCCGCCGGCACGCTGCGGCCTGGGCCCGGCTGCTCTCCGGGATGGACATGGTGCGCAGGACGTTTTTGGAATGTTACATTGTTGGCAAAGTTTCCACACGAACTTTCTTTTATAACACAAGGGTTTTAAGTGAATGGAATGTTCTTGTGATAATTTGGCCACGAGAGAGAAATTCAGAGAGGGACTGAAATGTACTCAGAATGAGAGACTAACAAAAATAAGTAAGCCAAGTCAAAAGAAATGCCGCAAACTTCCACGTAAAGATCGTTACACACGCGCGCGTCCTCTCTCTGCCTCTCCCTCCCTCCCTGCACGTTCTACTTAGACCTAAGTGCTCTGTGTGTCCTTGGAGGCCATCGGGGGGCCTCCCCTTCCCCCTCGCCCCTCTCCAGCTCCTTCTCCCTCCCCCCTTCATTCTCAATGCAGAGAAGAGAGCCCTGACCTTGATCCAGAGGCTGGCGGCGTCTGCTTGGCTTTGCCACTTGCTCATTCAGAGACCTTGCGTGAGACACACTTGCCCACACTCTTCACCTTGACGAATAAACGGAACAGACGGTGCTGCTGAGCTCCCAGGTCTGTGACTCGCTTTCCAGAGCGCTTCGGGACGCCCTAGTCCCGCGGACTCGTCTTGGTGCCCTGTTCTGTGAACCTCACAGCTCACTTCTTGCCACCCGCCCTGGGGTCCTCCTGGGTCACAGCTGTCAGATGCAGAAAAGCAATTTATTCCTCCGTGTGGGTCCTGGGCAGCCTAACCTGGGAGGCGGGGAGGGCAGCGGCACACACCACGTAACCTAGGCGCTGGCAGACTCTTGCTAGGTCCTTCCAGGAGGATCTGGCAACCATGGATGTGCTAAATGTGGGTAAAACTGTCTTCACGGCTCCAAGTCTGGAAGGCTCCTGATGTTTTAAATTGTTCTCATTAAGAATTCTGACAACGGGCCGGGGAGTTAGCTCAGTGGTTCCGGCGCCTGTCTTGCAAGCGCAAGGACCCGGGTTCGATTCCCCGGTAACCACATAACAATACTGGGTGTGGAGACTCACCCCAGCAGCAACCAGTACCACATACCACAGTGCCGGGCGTGGTGGCTCACGCCTGTAATCCCAGCACTCGGGAGGCAGAGGCAGGAGGATTGTG
>PVIR01011977.1:0-13312 GCA_004026965.1 Petromus typicus | reverse complement strand
TTATTTTTAACTTAACTTCCCTTTTTAAATCCAGCCAAGGACACAGTGTCAAATCCTAAACATTTTTCATATCCATTGTCCTTGAGGGTTCTGGGAAGACTAACATTTTATGGCGAACAGCTTGGTCCCATGACTAACATGAAGAAGACTGCGGATCACCTAACTAAACCGGACATCCTACAGGCCCAAATAATCCTCAGAACTCTTTTCTAGTCTACAGCATGGAAGGAGACTACATCACACCGTGATACCTGCTGATAATAACTGCTTTTGGAAAACTGACACTTCATGCATCTACTCTCAGGAAGGGTCCAACAACTTCATCAGCAAAGTTTATCCAGAGCGCATGCAGTGACCTTGCTGAAGGGAGTTTCTGGGGTCTCCGAGCAGCCCTTTAGCCGTGGTGCATGAGGAGTGGAAGGCAAGACCCCCACAGTCTACTCCTCCCCTAGTCTATCACAGACAGTTCTGAGTTCACAAAAAAAGACTCTGTCAGCCCAAAGCAAATGCGAACAGGCCCAAATATATTAAATGATATAAAAAGACACTTAATATGAATAATTTATGTGAGGACTCACAGAAGCATTGGATCACCAAGACACAAAAGCAGCCAGCAGAGAGAGCCTGTGTCGATCAGGCATACATGGACCGGCCACCGAGCAGCACCACACAAAGAGCCCCAGTGAGCTGCACTCTCCCAGGGAGACTCTGCAGCTCCCTGGCTTGAGTGTCCTTGGCACTTACTAGAGACAAAGGGGCTGAGGATGGGCCAGACCTTTAGTCCCCCAGGCCTTCTCAGGTGAGCGGAAGACCCAGGTGAGCACCTGGGGCACAGCCACCTGATAGCAGGACCGAAGGCCTGCAGGGCACCCCCTGTGTGTTCCCAAAGTCCTGCACTCAGGCTGCAGCCCTGGTGTTTTGGTACAACAGCATTAGCAGATGCTTAATAAACATTTGTTAAATGAAGGATTCCACAGTATTTAATCTGTCTAAAGCTCATCTTTCCTCTCTAGAAGATTCTAACAATATCCCACATAGGTTCATGTAAGGATTAACAGCAGCAGCACATCCAAAATACTTCCCTAGCACAATGCTTGGCATGTAAGTTCTTAATAAATACAGCTCTTGGTAATACTGGATGCTGTAATCGCTCTTTCTAAGGTGAAATAGACAGCTTTAAAGAAGGTACTTCATCAGTCTGTGGTCACATAGGCAGTAAGTTTCAAAGGAGAACTTCAAACTTGGACCTGGCTGACTCCAAAACCCAAATCCACACCAAGGATGGCTGGCATGGCCCCTCACGTGTGCCTTGTTGGTTAGGGTTAGAAACTTCTTCCTGATAGGATTTGGTGACCCTTGCTTTCCCACGCACAATGAGCCTAATTTAAGAACTGGTTAAACCGCTGGGCTTCAAATACTTCACGTATAAAATAGAAGATTTTAAGTTTCCTTGCAATATACAAACCAGCTTTTGTGAAATCACTCTGTGAATTACATAGGGTTAATTAGTATACAGTGTTAGTATACACGTGAATAATGCTTTGTTGAAAATTCATTTCTCAAGTCCACATCTATTTCCTTAAAAAAAAGGTAAACTATTCAACTTGTGGCCTAGGTCACTATCAATTTATTCGGCATACACTCATTAAAGAACTCTTTTGTGCTAACTATCAAATCAGGCTTAAAATACAGAAATACTTCTAATTAGAAATTACTTCAGCAACAATAATGAATGGAAGCCAACACCCCACTAGACTTAGAGGGATAATGGTGTAGTTGATTGAGACTCAATGACTGGGACATTCTCATGGCTAATACAGTGTTTAGAGTCAGCTCAGGGACTCGAGTCATTCTACTACATTTGAAAAAGTCTTTCTTGAGATACAATTCACATATCATAGAACTGACCCAGTTAAGTTACATAATTCAGTGGTTTCAGTGTGTGCATAGAACTGTGAAACCACTGTAAAAATTTGTTCAGGACATTTTTATCATGAAATAAAGGAATCCCATACCTATTAGCTGCCCTGCCCTGCTACCCTCTGACTCTCAGTCCCGACACGTACCAACCCGCAGCCCACTGCTTTGCCTGCTCTGGACATCCAGGGTGGGTGGTACACGGCTGCTGTGACTTGAGTGGCTCCCCGAGTTCATGTGTTGAGAACGCGCCCTCAGGTGGTGCACTGACAGGGCCTCCAAGGATGTCTTAGTTACTGTCCTCGTTGCTGAGGCATAATACCTGACAACCAGAGTTAAAGGGGAAGACTGATTTAGCCCGCAGTTCGTTGAGGTTTCAGCGCATACTCGGCTACCTCCAGGGCAGGGCGGCATGGCAGAGGGCGTCGCAGAGGAGAAACAGTCCATGGTGGTCGAAGACAGCAAAACCAACAAGCGGGCTTATAGCAACTTCCTGGCCTTTTATCTTATTCAGAATATACAGGGGAATGGCAATGGCACTCACATCCTTAATCCTAGGGCCCTGTGCCCAGCCCCACCATGAATCAATCCCATTAGACTTTCAGCCACCTAGAAAAAGTGTGAGGCCTTGGGGGACATCCCAACACGAGCCATGTGAGGCTCTGGAGAACATCCACACAGCAGCCCTGAGAGGGCTCTGTTTCCATGGCGCCACACGCTTTGTAGTAGGAGGAGACTGGCTGTTCTGTCTCATCGTGGGATGCCCACAAGCTGCTACAACACAGCGAGAGCCTCACCAGCACCACTTTCTTGCACTGCCTGAGTCAGCAGTTCAGTGAAATTCAGTTCTTATAAAATCACCTGGTCTCAGGAATTTTGTTACACCAATGAAAAAGAGCCTTTATAATTAGCTTCTCACACACAGCATGATGTTTCTAACTTTAATTTATGTTTTATGTTTTACTGTTTTTTTAGACAGGGTCTTGCTTTGTAGTTCAGACTGGCTCTGGGCTCAGCCTTGAATTCACAGCAATCCTCCTGCCTCTGCCTCCTGAGTGCTGGGATGACAGGTGTGAGCCCCCACACCTGACATTGTGGTGTACGGTTCTGCTTGCTGGTGGGTGTGAATCACTCTGGTATTGTTGTATCTGGTTACTGGGAATCAAACCTGGGACCTTGTGCTTGCAAGACAGAATCACTGAGCTAAATCTCCAGCCCTTTAATTTATATTTTAAATGCATTTCATTCCTTTTATGTGAAATAATATTCTCTTACATAGATGAGACCATATTTTATTTATCCACTCATCGGTTGGTTGACAAATGGGTCATTTCCATCTTGGGCTGTGACGAGCAGTGAGTGTCTCGGCAATAACTGAGCACAGAGCATTTCCATCTCATTTTGTGAGGGATGCTCTCATCATCGCGGTGCACAGCTCAGAACAGGGTTAGAATGACTGAGGCCTCGGGTAAACGCATGTGCAGCCTTGTGAGGAGCTGCCAGATTGAAAGAATACATATTAATCTGCACATTTCAAAGACCTTTCTTTCCAAATCCCTGTTTCCTCTTTTTTCTCCTCCTTTCTCTTTCAAAGGCTATTTGATATGTTATAGCAATTATCACAGAGTCCCCTACTAATAAGGGAATTTCTCAAAGTTAGCAACAGTAAATGGAGGGACAAGGAAGAGAGAGGAATCTTTCCTTTAGTAATGATTGCTGCAATAAATTGAGGGTGTGGATCCCTTCGGGCCAGGGCTTACATCTTTCATCTTACTTTATACTGCAGAACATGGCCTAGTGAATGATAGTAGGCTGCAAACATTTATTAAATGAATGTTTTAAAAAGTTTCAGTTTCAAAGAGTGCTGTGTAGTAAAAAGTTAATTTTGCCTAGACAGGTCTGCTGGCCTTTACCCTCAGCTCTTGAGAGGTAAACGTGGAGCTTTTTTAATCAGTCATCTTTTGATTGCTGGGATAAAATACCTGGTACTAACAACTTAAAGAAGAAAGCGTTTATTTTTTTCATGATTTCCGAGAATTCAGTCCATGGCCGACGAGCTCCAGGATGGAAAGACACAGAGGAGGAAAGCTGCTCGCAGCAGGCGTCCAGGAAACAGCACGGTGAGAGCTCCGAGATGCAGCGCAGGTGCCGGACGGGGTCTCCAAGGCCACATCTCCATGACCCACCTGGAACTGCTTAAACGCTCTCAGAGGAACCTCTCACACCAGTCAAGTCAACGATCATTATCAATCATGTGCTGGTAGGATCATGACCACAAGAGCATCGTCAGGGGCCTGGACAGCACTAGACACTCTACTCCAGCTTTACAATCCATGCGGACAGTTTGGGTCACACGACAGGCTTGACCTTGGAGGCACTAACAGCAGCCACAGGAGTATTCAGCCTGGGTAACCGGCCTCAGTAACACTCTGGGACAGAGACTGGAGGGAGTTTCCCCGGCGACGGCGTGAGTGGGGACTGCCACACACGGTTACTGGAGAAGCGAAGGTCACGCACGGCACACAAACACATCTGGATTCTCCTGTGCCCAGCTCTCTGCACCTCCTCCCTGGCTGGTGGCTGCAATAAGCCAACCATGACCGAATCAGCTGTCTGTGAGTTTTGGGAATTCTTCATTGATCTGAAGATGATTTGGGGACTCTTACTTCAGGCTATGGTCAGAAGAGGGGGTTTAGCTCAGTGGTTCTGGTGTCTTTCTGGCAAGTACAAAGTCCTGAGTTCGACCTCCGGTGCCACATATCACAATGCTGGGTGATGGTGGAATCCGAGCACTTGGGAGGCAGAGGTAGGAGGACTGTTGTGAGTTCGAGGCTCACATGCGCTACACAGTGAGCTCAGGGCCAGCCTGAACTACAAAGTGAGACCTTATCTCAAAAAAAAAAGTGAGAATAGGCTTGGAGATTATGAAATTAGCACTGTCACTCACCACAGTAAACCCTGAAGAGTGATTTGGAGCATTTAACACAGTCAGTGTCCCTACAAGCAAGTGGCCCAGCCACACGGATTACCCACACCTTGAGATCCAGTGGAGTTTGAGCACTGAGTCCTAGTCTGCTTGGGCTCCAGACCGAGTCACGATCACTCCTATTTTCTGATTTCACAGGTACACAGGTGGGGTCAAAAAGTGCCTCAAACAAACATTCCCAAGTCCATACTTAACGAGTTCAGATGGTGAGACCTGGGGCTTGAAGTTGATCATGTTTAGATGATATCTTGGAATTAGAGTTGGTGCTAAGATAGATTAAAATCTCTGGAAGCTTTAGAATGAGGTGACTGTTGTGCACACAAGAAAGACAAATTTGTGTGCTGAGAGGGCAGGTGATGTGTCCCTGCAACAGGTGGGCGTCAGGGCAGGGCCTCTTGGATTGTGCTCAGAACAGCTTCCTGCGAAGAAAACCCAGTTAAGATGACTCAGAGCCTGTTCTTTCCATTGTAAGGTGTGTTAGAATCCAACCCTGTCTTTTGTCTCTTTAAGAGGCAGTGCAGACACAGGGAGGACAGGGCTATGTCCGGAGAGGGGAACCTGCAAGCTAAAAAATGCCAAGAACTGAGCCCCACTGTTAGTGTCGGGAGAAGAAGAGGGTCCTGTCCAGAGCTGCTGAGCAAACGCGGCCCTTACGGTGCTGTCAGACTTCCAGCCTCCTGAATGAATGTGGTGGAATAAATGGGTCATTTCAATCCACTTAGTAAAGAAAGGCATTATGGAAAGGGATTTGGGCTTTATTTGATCTGAATGCATTTGATCAGATGAAAACTAAGTCAGGTTTATGCTTTAGAGAGAGTACCTCCTTTATAGTGAGGGAAATATAGGGCAGTTCATACAGTATATTTTCCGTGTGCATGTCACTTCTCCCATTGGACTAATTTGCAGACAGCAAAAATTCTATTTTCTATTTTTGATCATTCATGTACTTCCAGCGTTTAGCCCATCAATTCCTAAGCAGAAATGTGCTATAAATTAATAAATAAAAACCAAAGGACTGAACTTTTCATAATCAGCCTACAAATATATCATCCCTGGGCTGGGGATTTAGCTCAATGGTTCCGGTGCCTGTCTTGCAAGCACAAGGGCCCAGGTTCGATCCCCCCATTAACCATATACAATAGTGGGCGTGGAGACTCACGCTGACCAGCAATCAGTACTACACATCACTGTGCCGGGTGTGGTGGGTCACATGTGTAATCCCAGCACTAGGGAGGCAGAGGCAGGAGGATTGCTGTAATGTGAGTTTGAGGCTGAGCTCAGGGCCAGCCTGAACTACAAAGTGAGACCCTGTCTCAAAAAAAAAAAAAAAAAAAAAAAGAAAGAAAGAAATATAAGAGAAGAGAATTTTGCACTTTGAATATTCATCATGTGACAATTTGTTAAAAAGAGCAAAATAAATCAAAATTCAGAAACTAAGTAATTTCAACAGTAAGCTGCAGTTTCGTCTTTAATATATCATGCAAAAGGGGGGAAGATACAGTGCAGACGTAATTTAAGAAATGTAATGCTTCCATGTGGAATTAGGCCACAGACAGAGACAGAGAAACAATCATGCTGTTCAGTTCATTTCCAACTACTCACCGCAGGAGTGATTAAAAATGAAAAGAACTTCTTTGTTGGAAGTATGGTCACACAGACATCAAAACTTGATTCCATTTATTTCTTATTTCTTTACTGTATTATTCATTTAAAAATAATATTACATAGGGCATTACTTGAAAGAAATTCTCTATTTCTTTTTAAAGTGTTTTATTTTCTGAAATAGTAATAAGCAGTCTTATAAATATGCAGATTTATTACAAAAGGACTGGTTTATTGTCACACTTTCTTTTGATATACGTGTATTAAATATCAACTGAAGGATCCCACTAATCATGAAAATAAATCACACTTTCTCTATTTCTTTCAAAATAACCTCAACATTATTTCAAAAGCAGCACTTAAAATTTCTGCTACTCCTTAAGAAAAATTCCAGATGAGAATAAGACAACAAATGTAAATGGGGTGACTGAAGGAGCAGCCCTGGCACTAACAGAGCTGACCGCCCTGTGGGCCGTGACGGCGCCCGGCTCCGCCCAGGGCTCCACTCTCTTTCCCCGTCAGGAGTGAGAGCGGTGCGAAGTAGCGCCATTCGCCGAGGACGGCTGCGACAGGGAGCGATGGAGGTCTGGCCACTTGTTGGGGAGCGACACCCCTCCCCTGTGTCACCACAGCACACTGTGTACTGCCAAAGGCCACACAGAGGACAGGGACAAGGACGGGGAAGGGGCTGGGACTCTGTACTAACAGCCAGTGTTTGTTGCTCGCTCTCCACATTTGAAATGCGATGAATCCCATAATCTCAACAGCAGCCCTATCGGACAGGGAGACTTTCCTCGCTTTGCAGAAGAGGAATTTGAGGCTTGGAAGTTTACTCCAAGTCTGGACCGAGGAGTGTCAGAGCTTGGGTTCCATCACTGCCTCCGTCTTTGCTTATTAACTTACGGCACACTGCCTCCCTGTTCCTGCTGTGGCCACATCATCTAGACTAGAATTCCCAGTGAGCAAAAATGCCAGTGTTTCTCGGCCAGAGATGTGAGGGGCGAGGAGATGCCGGCACAGGACCTGGGAGGACTAATAATCTGAACATGTGGAACGGACGTAAGCACCTCACCTTGAACGTTTTCTAGGCAGTTCTCTGACACAGCCAGTTTTGGGTGCCGTAACTCCACAGTGCTGTCTGTCTCCTAACAGCCAGTGAGAATGGGGCCCCAGCAAGTCCTGTAGTGCGCTGAGCCTCAGAACCTTGTCTTTTGAGTGAGGATGATGGTATCTAATGTGCAGGTTATAAATATTTGAACACATATGTCAAAAATGGACATTACCATGGTTACCCAGGACAATGGTCTATCACCGAGTCAAAAGTATGAACACTATACTACACATATACTATACATAGCAAAAGTTCCACAGTTTGCCTGGTGCAAACTCATAACAAATGTAGACAACCCATGTAGCTTGCAGCAGTCTGAGTACACTCGTCTGCACAGTAGCGATGTCTTCTAATTACTAGAGTCTGCTGGGGATTATGTGGCTCTGCAGAAGGGTTGGAAGTCTGAGCGCTGCTCAGGAAAGGGCTCTTAGGAAAGCATCACACAGACATAACTGCAATAAACTGGTACCAGTGGGTACAAATCTCCACGGTTACGCGGTCATTTTCTGTCAAGACAAGATAAGATCTCATCCATATACTTGCTTCTTTATACTTCATAATTTGTCTGTGCTTAGGCTACACATATAGAAACAGCTTACAAAAATCATAATAAAATAAAAATAAAGGCCAATGAAAAGCTAAGCATCCTCCATAAATGGAACAGGAATGGAAGGGAGGAGTGAAGAGGGACGGGAGAGGATCACTACTCAGGCTGCCAGGAGGGTGTGTTTACACAGCTGAATATGCAAGTGAGTCATCAGACTTTTGGCCTTCCTGACTGGCCGGCACATGGACCAAACAGCTTCCTCCCTCCCTCCCTCCCTCCCCCCCCTTCCCTCCCTCCCTCCCTCCCTCCTTCTTCCTTTCTCTCCGTTCTTTAGAGAAAGTCTCACTAAGCTGCCCAGACTGGCGTCATACTTGCCCCTATCCTGTCTCCTGCCTCAATGACCTTAATATCTGGGGTCACAGGTTGCCCCACCATCTCAGCTTTGTATTTTTAAAACTAAAAATAAGCCATCAAATGCTAATAATACTATTCATTCTATAAAGATAGAACCTAGATAAAGAATTATCTTATGACCCAAATGAAATTTATATGTAAATTCACTGCAGCAGCAATGAAATGCTTGTTTTTTGTTTCGTTGAATAATTTCATGCTTATCCTTCTGGAAAAGTACAAACTCCATCCTTCCTCCTCCATTTTCTTGTTTTCTTCTGTCCTTCCATGTATTTCAGAAAACTGAGGTAAGATTTACTCACAAGAAGCCAGATGCTGGTGGGTGCATGCAGGGTTTAGGCTGCTGAAGTCAGAGAACTCGCTTCCGGCTGTCCACCCTCTGCCTGGTCCTAACCCTGCCGGCTTCCTGCGGGAGCCTCCGGGGCTGGGCTCGTACTTGGCCACAGACCGCCGGAGGCGGGACCTTGTTAACTGGCCTCTGCCCTGAGACCTTCCACCTCCTGCCTCCTGTCACTGAGGTGCCGCGGTCTTCTGCCAGCCCGTTACGGCCCCCACCCTGCAGACCGGTCCTCCAGCGTCCTGTTTGCCACTCAGGCCTGCACCCTCATCCCCTGACCTGCCTCCCTCTGTTCACGGCGTGCCTGGAAGTGAGTGTGCTCTGTGGCCACATAAATGCAGGCTTTGAATGCAGTATGAGACTCTGCATCACTTCACCATGCGATTGCCTCTCAAGTAAGTGAAGAAAACTGTACCCGGTCATAATTTCTAGAGTCAAAATTCTTTTCAACATGGAAAGTTAATATTTGACACTAAAAACCAACATGGCCAAATCACAAGAATCTAAGTTAGAGGGGTGTTCTTGTCCCTGTGACCCAGAGCCGGTGCCGCCATAAGCATTTACTACATGTATGGAAAATCTGCTCCCTTGTGGCACAGACAGGGCTCTCTTGCAGTTGCCAAGGTCCCTTCAGCCGCCTGGCAGGGACTGGCCAGAGGAAGACAGGCCGCACGGAGCGCCCGGGAGCCAGGAACCTGTAACACCTGATGCAACGGCCTGTCCTATTTATTTTGCTTCACTTAGCAATATAATATGGTAGAAACAATATTGGCCTGGATATTACAAGACCTGGACTCGAGTCCGATTTCCTCCACGACCAACTGTGTCACTTTCAGAACCTGCAAATTTTCTGGTCCTTGGATTTTCATTTACAAAATGAAAACTGTTCCTGCTGTACTCAGTGTAAGTGTGTAAGGGGCTCTCAGCCTCGTGTCTGTCCTTCCCTACAGCACGGCTCTTTTTCTGTCCCCTTGCCTTCCAGTTCTCTACCATTCTGGAAGCTGTACAGGATCCACAATTCTATTTCAATGCCACTGAAAATTCCAGAAAAGGACAGTTGTAAATAATCATCAACAATATTAGAAATACGATAAAATACCACAAATGCTGTCTGAATACACTGGGTTTTTAAGGGCATTTTCTGGGTAACTTCAAAGGCCTTTGCTAGCTTTAAAATGGTAAAATTAACTATTCAAGTGTACACTTGAAATCTGGGTATCTCACATACAGACAGTTTTAGACTTGTACATCACTGCGCTTCTCCTTCTGGGACATTCCTGGATATGACAGTTTCCTCGTCGCACGTGAGGCTCAGTATCTCTGCTTCTCTTTCACATACAGAAAACCTTGCCTGAAGTCTCACTCCTCTTACTATAATTTGTACTACAGCTTTTCCTTTCACACAAGAATCCCAAAACATATGGAAACATAATTTTCTCAGAGAAATTAGTGTTAATAGTTCAGATTCTAAAGAGAAAAGCTCAATCAATATTGTGTTGGGAAAGGCAAATGTTCTCAAAATGTCTATTTTGTGAAACATAAACCTCTATGGTCAATACCAGCATGTAGGGAAACTGCTTGTTTCAAAACTAGGGCGGCCATTACAGTCCAGAGTTGGGCTTCAGAGAAAAGATGGCGAGTACCTGACACCCCCCCTCGGCCACCTGACCCTGATGGATGACTCCACAAATCAAACTGCTCTGATACCTCTTTTATGGCTGAACCCCAACCTCGTGGGCACCCTCGTGTCTCCTACAGACTGTCCATGTTTTCATTTCCATCTAAGCTACAGGAAAAAGCAACATGCTCTCTGACAGTTGACTTGGGGCATTGAATAATGCCGGTGAGGCCTGTCCCTCCAACCAAGGCAAAGTAACTTGAAAGTCTAGTACATAAGTGATATAAATATTCAAGAGATTTTATTCTTTTATGTTCAAGGGACAAAGATCTCTAGTCCACTTTTCTTAATACAAAATTCGTTCTTTTTGCTGAAATTAAACCTTCTTTTCAAATTTGTCGCCATTTGTAACCTCCAGAAAGGGCAGTACTGAGCGGTTCCGACAAAAAGACTGTGCAGACCACTGTGGGACCCTCTGTGCAAAGGAGCTGAGAAGAAGCTGCACTTACTTGGCACAAGCCGCTGATGCACATGTCCAAAGACTCGGGGTAGCACCGAGTGCCATCTAAGACCTTGGGTGCGAGCTCCACCACCAGCGCTGTCCCTTTGGCCTGGCACTTGAGCGAACACGGGTTGTCAGGGTCATTAGACACAGGAAGCCATTCATAAAACTGGCCGTGGTGCTTGACGTCGTTATGAGCCGAGCACTGCTGAGCTCGGAAATCCCCTGCTTCTGGCGGGCAGTCCTGGAGAAGAAGCGGAGACTCAGGTCAGCGGACAGCTGAGCAGAGAGGGAGCTGCTGCAGGAGACCAGCGAGCGCTGTCCTGGTTGGCACAGCTGACCCCTACCATGCTGTGTCACTCTGGGAGTTGTGTGGGTGTTCGGCTCTCAAACTACAGCATTCTGAGGTAGTAATTACCTGAACCATAGTTTCTCATCAAAGTTAAATGAGAAACCAACCAGCTTAAAAGTGAACTTGTGGCTGGCACTTGTGGGGAAGTAACTGTCTTGGAAGGGAAGAGCTAAAAGATGTCCGTTAGTGCCCAGGCTCTACTTCGCTCAGAAACTGTTTCAACATCCTGTAACTTAAATAGACCCTGGGATCTGGGATTTTTTTTTTTTTTTTTTTTTTTGAGACAGGGTCTCACTTTGTAGTTCAGGCTGGCCCTGAGTTCACAATGTAGCCCAGGTCAGCCTCAAACTTATCGCAATCCTCCTGCCTCTGCCTCCCGAGTGCTGGGATTATGGGCATGAGCCACCATGCCTGGCACTGTGTTATGTGGTGCTGATTGCTGGTGGCTGTGAGTCACCATGCCCGGCATTGTGATATGTGGTAGCAAGGATTGAACTTGGGACCTTGTACTTGCAAGGCAAGCTCCAGAACCACTGAGCTAAATCCTCGGCCCAATCCTGGGATTATTTTTTAAAATACTGGCCCTTTTCAGTCTGGATTCAAGGGCTATAATACTCTATTTTAATAATGAGCAGCAAAAGGTTATCATAATTTCATTCAAAATTGTGTGGGACTGTGATCATTTTCTGTTAAACAGCAGTGTCTAGGATTGTGGGGACAGAAGCGTCCTCTACATGGACCCACCCTGGGTGAGGCCGAGCACTGAAGATGAGACACCCCTTCAGGACGTGTGGCCCACAGCCCAGGCTCTCCCGGTGTTTGGTCTCCCCAAGCCCAGACTTCAGTGTTGCTGTGAGGAGTTCATTAGTTTACAGCAGCCAACTACGCACACGAGGACTACACACCGCATGTGGTAGTCAGCATTATGATTATTCAGAGAAACCATTGAAAAGAAAGAGCTGGAGAATTAGAGACCATGTTCCAGCGATGTACACACTCAGGTTTGTCACAGCTCAACTCGTAGCAGGGGCAGCTTGGAAATGGCCTCATGTCCAGCAGCACACGGATGGATTAAATGTAGTATATATGTCACATACACAGTGGAGTACTACTCAGTCATAATGGAGAACAGATTTGAGGCATGTGGGGAAATGGATGCATAGTGAGTCAACAACGCTGAGGGAAATAAATCAGGCAAAGGTTAAGATTCACATGGTTTCTCTTATATGAGAATCCTGAAGTATAAATAATTTAAAGATGAAAGAAGAAGATAGATGCTAGGAAATAGGAAGATAAGTTTTTGGAAATGGGAAAGGATCTGGAGATGGGGGTAGATGTGAAGGCAGAGTCAAAGGGATTAGATATAATATGTATATACACCAACACCTCATGATACATATTTAGTATGTATCACAAATGTGTGAATTTTAAGTTAAAAATATCATGCTGTCAGAAGCCCGGTGGAAAATAGTCTTCTAAATGAGTATTTCATAAAGGGCAATGGCATTTTAAAAATAAGTAATAAACTCCAGCAAAAAGAAGTAAGAGTCAACCTTAAAAAAGAGAATGATAACCCCAGTACAATGTTCAGGAATTTATGGGATACAATGAAAGCAGTTTTACGAGGGAAATTCATAGCAATGAATGCATATATCAAGAAAACAGAGCAAGCTCAAACTACCAATCTAACGCTGAACTTTAAGCTACTAGAAAAACAGGAGCAAAGCAAACCAAGATCTCATACTAGGAAGGAAATCATAAACATCAGAGCAGAAATTAATGCAATGGAGACTAAGAGAATGATGCAGAAAATCAACAAATCAAAGAGTTGGTTTTTCGAAAGGATAAATAAAATTGACAGACCCTTAGCCAACCTTCTCAAACAAAGAAAAGAAAAGGCTCAAATCCATGCTATTAAAAATGAAAAGA
>PVIR01011976.1:0-45787 GCA_004026965.1 Petromus typicus | reverse complement strand
AGAGAGAGAGAGAGAGAGAGAGAGAGAGAGAGTCAAGGGACTAGCTAGGAAGGGAGATATATCCTTCTTCCGGGCCACACCCACATATACTCACCTCTTCCAATTTGATCCCACCTCCTAACAACAGGCCAGCTATTACACCCCTATAATCCACTCACTTTTCAAAAATCCTGCCTCTGATTACATGAGAATTTTCAAGGGAGGATCTAAGTATCAGTCATAACATGCTACCCTTGGCCCCCGAAAGACTAATGCTTATCTCTTTATGCAAAATGTCTTTTGTCCATCTCTCAGAGTTACCATAGTTCTAGCAGTTTCAGCATTGCTGAAGTCTCCTCTGAGACTTAAGGCAAACTCTTACCTCTGGACCCTTGTAAAAATAAAAATAAAGGACTAGGTGTGATGGTACACGCCTATAATACAAGCAGCACTCAGAAGGCTGAGGCAAGAGGATCTTCAAAAATTTGAGGCCAGCTGGGACAACATAATGAGTTCAAGGCCAGCCTGAAATCCTGTTTTGAGACCTTGTCTCGGAAGAGAAGAAGAAGGAGGAGGAGGATGAGAAGAGAAGGAGGAGGAGAAAAGGAGGAAAAGGAGAAGGAGGAGGAAGAGGAGGAGGAGAGTTAAACACTGCTGATGCACAATGGCATATGGTAAACATCTTATTCCAAAGGGAAGGAAGGAAGAGGACAATGGAGAGGGATACAAAGCAAAACTAAAGTTCAGCAGGGAAAATATGAAATCCTTTAGCTCTATTTTCAGTACCAAGAGCAAGTTATAGTCATGAGATGTGAACTTCAAAGGGGGAGTTGCCAGTGGTCATAGTTCCTGTGGGTTCTGTCTTGGGCTGACTTTGCTCATTTCTTATGCCTTCCCTCAAACATTCCATGTTTTGCCAGGCATCAAAGTGCAAGCTATAATCCTAACACCTGAGAGGCTGAAGCAGGAAGATCACTGTGAGTTCAAGGCAAGGCTAAACTACACAGTGAGAATTTGTCTCAAAAACCAAACAAAAAAAGACCATTCCACATTTTGGCTTCTTCAGCTTTCTCCCCTGCAACTTGACATTCACTCACTGCTTCCCACACTGCTCTCTCAGGACTTCTGAAACCTGAGTGGAAGCAAGAAGGAGCTACTGAGCGCTCCTGGGTGTGGGTGGCGGGAGCCTCAGCGGGAAGGCGGTGCCCAGGGGGTGGCCTGGGACAAGGAAGGGCTGTCACAGAAGCCTCCTGGAAGCTATGAGAGTGCTCAGAGTACAGCGAGCTGGTCCCTGGGAAGTCCTGTAGGCTCCTGATGGAGACTCTGCCGTCGTTTTGCATGGGGACCACACAGCCTCTGGGAAGTGCCTGCTCTTCCACTGTGTGGCACTCTGGCAGCCAGGAGCTTGCGCACAGGGTGCTGTTTGTCTGTGCGTGTCTGTCCAAGGAGAGCGTGCAGCTGGGCTGTAAGAGATCCTGCAAGTCCCCTCCTCTGGCAGAGAGGAAGTGGGTCAGTCATGCTCAGACACTGCTGAAAATAGCAGAGTTAATACCAGAGGCTTGAAGTTACTTGCACTTCCATCTTCTCTGGGTTTCACAGGTTTGTCAAAGCTGGCTGAAGGGAGGAAGGCAGACTCATGCATCTCCCGAGAGCCCAGGTACTGAGGATCCAATTAGCACCTTTGTCCTCTGGCCAACCTAGCACAAGCGGGCAAGTGGCCCATGTTAGCAGAGGCAGGTGCTTGCTGTGCAAAGTGTACTGGGTGCTATGGGCACACCTCTGCTGGGTCACTGCTGTGGCTCCCCAGTGGGCTGCCCCTTCTCCCTGCCCCCATCCCTTTCCAGTGCTGCAGTCAGAGGATGTGTGAAAGCGTACGTTGCAGTATTTGTCCCTCTGCCCCAGGGCTTCTCAGCCTTGGGGACTGTTGGCATTTGAAGCTGGAGTTCTTTGTTGTAGGTCAGGCCTGTGCCTTGTAGGTTGTTTAGTTTCATCCCTAGTTTCTCCTCCCCAGATACCCATAGTACCTCCTTGCCCGAGAGCAACAACCAAGGATGTCTCTAGATGTTGGCCAATATCCCCTGGGTGCGATATCGCCTTAGAAGGGAGACATTGCTCCAGGAGGAATGTGGTAGGGTCACCCATTTCCACTGAGAGTAGGAGCTACAGTCCTGAGCAGAGCATGCCATGTCCTCAGTCCTCAGTCCTCTCCGACCTTCTCTCCTACACTCTGCCCTTATTCAGTCCACCCTGCTCACTCTGGCCTCCTGGTTGTCCCTCGGACAAGCCACTCAGTCCCTCTCTGCTCTGGCAACCAGAGTAGTCTCCCGTCTGGTGTCTGTGGGGCTCAGAGTGTTTCTCGGGTCTCATCTCTGAGACTCACCCTGATCATCTCACTGCCATAACTTCTGTCCCCACACCCCCATTCTCTTCCTTTGTTTCCTAAAGAACGTGCCTTTCTAACATTTGAGAAAATTTACTTTTATTATTTGTATTGTTTATTTTCTTTCCTCCCACTCCAGCATATAAGTTCCATAAAAGCACAGCCTTTTGTCTGTTTTTTAAACGATTGATGTATTCTTAGCACGTACTGCAATGTTTGCCATATAGTAGATACCCAATAAATAGGGTAATACTTTGTTTTACAAACATTTCTGTTTCACAAAAAAAGCACTTGGCAAAATTTTGTTCACAAACCCTGCATCAGGTGATAAATATGACCACGGCCCCCACTCAAACACTAATGGAGCCATCACTTCTGAAATCATAAAACAAATTGAGTTCATAAACTGAGATACCACTGTTTTTATTCACTGAATAAGTGAATCATTAATTCTGACCATAACTTTGAAAGTAAATGTTCATTGTCCTCTTATTACAAATTAGGGAGCAGACCCAGAAAGATCAAATATGTTGCACCAAGTCAGCAGGTGGAGATGTAGAATCCAAACCAGTTCGACTCTGGGGTCTGCTCTTTTGACAATGAGAAGTCATGTGGATAAAGAGTAGCATGCCAAAGCAGGTGCAAGGTCTTTCTCCTTTCATGCATCTGTAGAACTGGGGGTACCTTCACCCCACACAGACTTCTATTGATATATATTACCTGGGAGTTACCATGGAAACTCAATTAATGGTGCAGTATAATGCAATTGGCCCAAATGATAAATTAGAAGTTCTTTTTGTTTGTTTGATGGAGGCATCCTTTGCCTTACAGAAGGATCCCCTTCAGGCTCTGTTTAATTACCTTCTGGAGGTTGTTTTAAATAGGCTGTCTTTGCTGCCTTAGGAGGTTTGGAGAAGCAGCTTGGAAGGAGGCAGAGGGGAAGCAGAGGGAGCCAGACGGGGGGTGGGGCCTGGGCAGTGGCTCTTTCTCTGGGTGTCCTGCTCTCCCAGAGGCAGGTGGGACCCATCCTTGCCCCTCCCTCGGTCAGAGTTCAGAGGGCCTCTCAGCTGAGACACTGGCTGTCCCTGAAATCCGCAGACTTCTGCACTGCGTCAGCCCACAGACAGCTGCCCCTCCCACTTCTGTCCTCATTCCCCAAGTTGGGAAATTAGCTAAGTCCAAAGTCACATATTTACACCAGTTTGTCTCTGAAGCCAGTCAACCCCAAGGGATCAGGGCTCACCTTTTCATGTTCCGAAGAGGGAGCTGGGGTGAGGCCGGATAAGTGCAGACCAGTTAGGATTATAGTTTTTGTGGACTGTGGGTAGAGACCATGCTGGGGGCTCCCTGGCCTAGATTCAGAGTGTGGGTGGCCCATCTACTGCTTCTCAGTTGGCCTCCCAGGCATGTACTTGTTGGCAGTGGTGATGCTGCCTTCTCTGCATCTAGCATTTAACTTGTGGGTCCAGCAGGTGGCAGGGGAAAGCCCGGCTCGAAGGGTGAGACTTGAGTCATTGCCCTGGGCCTGGCAGTGCAGACTGTAGGACAGGAAGGGGCCTTGGACAGCCTTGCTCCACTCCGCCTGAGTTGTGTTTAAAACAATTCGTGGCTAACATGTGAGGTGCCTGCCCAGGAGGGTCAGGCTAGTCAGTGACTGAGCCAGGAGCGTGACCTGCCTGTTGTCCCTGCACTGGAGATGAAATGAGCCCCCAGGTGGGATCAGATCATGGCTAGTGATCTTTCTTGAAAACTGAGATCCTCCTGTCCTGTTATCTCAAAGCCTCCTGAGGCTGGTGCTCTGCCAGATGCCACCAGAAGCACCTCAGAAGCCTTGTGAGGTGACGCACGCCTGCGATCCCAGTGTTCTGGGAGGCTTAGGCAAGAGAATTCCAAGTTCAAAACCAGCCTGAGAAATTTAGCAAATCATCAAGACTGTTTCAAAATTTTTAAAAGGGCTGGGGATGTAGCTTGGTGCAAGGACCTGAGGTTCAATTCCCAGTATCACTAGGAAAAAAAAAAGTTCCCAAATCCATTCTGGCTTCTACTCTTCCTCTCTTCCTGGAAAATGGTTGCCTGTATTATGAAAAGCAGTTTCATGGGATGGCCAAGGGCGTTTACTACTAGGTGCTGTCATACAAAGCTTCCAGAGTGTAACTGAAGTTTGTTTCTCAAGTTCCAGTGGACAAGTGGCCGTGCTCACAGGCTCCAAGCTCCTTCCACCTCGCTTCTCTACCAATGGCCACACACTCGCTCTGGCTTGCAGGAGGAACAAAACACATGAGATGGAGAGAAAGCACTGTCGGGGAAAGGCACATCTCACTTCCCATGTCTTGTGGACAAGCTTAACTGCAAAGGAGGCTGGGAGATGTAGGGTAGCAGGTCATTCACCTGCCAGCTCCCTTCCCTGATGATGAAGAGGACATGGGTTTTCTTGGACAGTTACTGGTCTGAGTAACTGACGTCAATTAAGGGCTTAAATGTTACACATCGTATTTTTGTTTTTATTTTTTATTTTTTGGGGGGGACAGGGTCTCACTTTGCAGTTCAGGTTGGTCCTGAACTCACTGTGTAGCCCAGGCAAACCTCAAACTCAAGCAGTCCTCCTGCCTCTGCCTCCTAAGTGCTGGAATTACAGGCGTGAGCCACCACGCCCAGCATTGTTGTATGTGATTGCCAGGGATTGAACCCAGATCTTTGGACTTGCAAGACAGGCGCCGGAACCACTGAACTAAATCCCCAGCCCCTGTTTTTATTTTTTTGAGATAAGATCGTGCTATATAATCCATATTAGATTCAAACCTCTGTGTAGTCCAGGCTGCCTTTAAACTGATGACAGTTCTCCTAATTTTTTCTTTTGGAGTGTTGCATATAGAGCCCAGAGCTTCACACATGCTATGCAAGCACTGTACCACAGAGCTACTCTCAGCCCTACCTTTCATTTTTGAACAATTATATTTTAGTAGGTAAAATATCAACAACATACCAAACTTTAGAGGTACAAAAAGAGAAATTGCTTACTTTCCCTTTTTAGAGTAACCACTGATCTCTTTTCCATTGTACCAGAGACATCTATGTAATTTACCCTTTTTGTTTAAATGCTTAAAATATAATGATATAGTGGATGAAATCAACTGGAGTATGGCTTCTAATATTATCACAAGAACATGACAGTCACACACATACACACAAAACAAATATTGTCTGATTCCAGCTACATCAGGTACCTAGTGTAGTCAGATTCACAGACAGAAAATAGACTAATGGTTGCCAATAGCTGGGGTGGGGAGTGTGTTGGGTGGGTACAGGGTTTCCACTGGGGAAGGTGAAACAGCTCTGGGGTTGGATAGATGATGTACTTAATGTGACAGAGCTATACAAGGCAACATGGCTAATATGGCAAATTTTATGTTATGTATATTTTCCCACAACAAAAAAGGAAAATAGTCTCAAAGTCCACCAATAGGGAGACAGTTTATTTTCTGATGGAAGCCAGGGCCTCAGTTATGCTGGAGAAGAGCTGGAGGTATGCAGGAACTGCGTGCTCCTCCATAATACACTCACTGGTGGTTTCCATTCAGGAGAGGAAGCTGCTGGGCGCTGATACAGCAAGACCCCATGCCTCAGGGAGGAACGGTTGGCAGTGTGGGTAGTGCGTAGAGACAGGTGCATGAGGGGATAGATCAAGAGCTGGGAGCCAGGCTGCTTGTGTCCAGATCACTGCGTGCTCTGGACTTCGGCAGGTCATTTAACCTGTCTTTTCCTCAGTTCCACATCGGTAAATGGCAGATACACTAGTCCCAGCATGCATTCACAGGTGGGGCTGGATGAATGGGGGTGGGAGGATGCCTGGGCCTGAGGCCGAGGTCAGAGCGATTCTTCAGGTCTCCTCTGCAAGCTCAGGTGTGACTCTCAGCCCTGGCTTTCTCATTTGTCTTGTGGGAACATGTTTCTGAATGTGAGAAGTGAGCGGTACATGGGAGGGGAAGTGGTCAGCAAAACAAAACATGGAGTTGTTGTGGTGGGTTAGCCCTGGCTTTCTCTATGGCATTGCCCGGTTGAGGGTCCTTCTGTGAGAGAATCATGTCCAGAATTCCGGGCTCCTAGGCTCCCAGGGAGCCCTGCAGTCACCCTGCTGCACTCTGGCTGGTGAAGAAGGTGGTCTTTGATGCTGAGGGTCATGAGGCAGCCTGGCTCACAAGTGCAGTACTATTTAGCTGGTGCTGATGGGAAGGCAGGCCCGAGGGACTGGTAGGGAGCATCTGCTTGTATGAGGGGTTCTGGGGCCCTGGGACAATGCCAGCCCCTCAAGTCTCAAGCCCCACAGTCATCCTGGACAACCTCAGACAGTAGTTCCACTCCAGAAGGTCTGGGATGGCGGTAAGGACCATCTCTATCCTGCTGTCAGGCCCCAGGGGCCCTCCCAGGGCCACTTCCTCCCTATGAGATGGGTTACTCCATGTACAAAGAATCTCCCCACCTCCCAGGCATGCTTGGGGAATAAAACAATGGAAATGCAGTTACTCTGGAAGATGATTAAATCCCTTAAAAATAGTGCTCATTTGAATTCTTCCTCTATTTTAGGCAGCCATACTGAGCACGTTCTATGAGTCAAATATTTTATATATGCATATCTCATTTAACCCACTGTATTAGTCACATTGTGCCAAGTGCTCTAACAAAGCCCCAAATTTCAGGCACTGGTGGCAGAAAGGCCTATTACTCCCTCATGTCTGAATCTAGTACAACTGGCATGGTGTATATTGTTGGTCAGGGACCCTGTGCCCTTTGCGGGCTTCGCTGTCTTCCCTCGGTTCTCTGTGGGCGGCGTGCGGGCCAGGAGTGGTGGTGATCTCATTCCCACCCTCAGTCCACCGCCAACACCCCGTCTCGGGGGCCATTTGCCATAACTGTATACCCAAGGGAAGAGCGACACCAAGGACTGCCTCTGCCCAACCCCTGTAACAACCCATTTTACTGACGGAGAAACCAAGGCATGGAGGCAACTTTGCAAGGCCATATGTCTACTCGGTGGCAGAGCTGGGATTTGTCTGCCTGCTTGTTTTTTAAATTTCCTTTGCATCTTCTTTTTCTCTTGAGTCTTATTCTCTGAAGGTGTGGTAGTGTTTAGAGGTTCCTTTATTTCCTGTGTCATCTCATTTCTTCAGGAATCCTATTTTGCATACATGTGCAGGCTCACTGAGCAAAGATCTTTTCTGTTTATGGCCTCCAGGTAGCAGTGTGTGTGCGTAGGCGGAGCAACTGCATCCTTTAAGGATCTCCTAATGGGTCCTCAAACAGCAGGTGAAGAAAAGCAGAGAACAGAGTCCACTGAGGTACCACATACCTGCGGTCCCAGCAGGAGGCTGAGGCAGCACTTGCTGACTTAATGGCCCTGCCTCTAACTAATTCATCCATTTAAAAAATTTAACAGCCAGGAATGCTGCCAAGTGTCAAGGCCCTGGGTTCAGTACTCAGTACCACAATAAACACCTGCCCCAATAAGAAAAGAAAACCATAAACAATAAAAACCATACTCTTCTGTCTTATCTGTGGGGCCTCCCTTCCTTCTCCTCCTTCCTCCTTTCTCTCCTTCTCCACCGTTTCCTCCTGTTCTCTCTCTCTGTCTCTTTCACACCCCCCTCTCTTGGCCATGGGGATCATCCTGGGACAAGTGCAGACCCTCACAGGCAATCAAAGGCAGGCAGCTGGTGCAGGACCTGTCCCTTCTACCCCATCCTCTCTGCACCCAGCCCTTTCCCTAGAGCAGAGGGCGATAGAGGTCCCTGGGTCGCCCCCAAGGTAGCTGGAGGCAGTAGGAAACTGGACCTTGTGTGACTGGGGCTGAAGCCCCAGCACGTGATCTGTTGCCGGCTACTCTCCATGGACACAGCACAGATTCAAAGATGAAGAGGTATCAGACCCTTAGGACAGGGTTTCCTTCTCAGGGCTGCAGGTAGGTCGCCCTGGGAGTCTTTACAGTTGTTTTTCTGGGAGCGTTTGTGTTTTCCCAAAGATAGGGAACCATCCTCCTGTCTGGCAACCTGCTGGGCCACTCTCACCCCGCCTTTCCAGAGTAGAGGCTCAGGGTCTTCCCCGCTCTCAGCCCTGCTGCCTGGAGCTTTCCTGGTGCCAGGCCTACTGCCTTCCTGCGCTGCTGCAAGGGGCTCACTGCTGCACCCCACAGCGCTGCTGGCCATTGTCTCCTCAGCTCTCCACACTCAAAGCTGAGGAATCTCCTGCCTGCCTGCATGAAGTCTTCGGCTGGCTTATTCTTTGGTCATGGTCTTCTGAAAGGTTTGGTTGGACAGAGAGAACCCCATGCATTGTACCACCGTGTTTAACCAAATCAGTTGAGTCTTGGGTCCGTTTCCATTTTAGAGTGTAGACTCCTTCATCAAACATGTAGTAGGCACCTACAATGCAAGGTGCCAGTAGTTAGTGCCGAAATCAAGTCCCTGCCTCCCAGAGTCTGGCCTGTAAACCCGCAGTGGAGAGGACCCAGAAAGAGCAAATTGTGATTGGGGGGGATGGTTTCATGAGACCACCCAAGAGTCTCATCTCAGATCAAATCTGGACTTGGGGAATGTACGTCAGCGAGAAAAGTGAACTAGACCCCACATCATTTTCCCTGTCACACATTTTCTCATACCTTTCCATTCCTAGTGATTCTGGGCTGTTTTTATTATTCTCTCTTCAATTCTGTTTTCCGATTTTTATTATTATTTTTTAAACTGTTTCTTATGTTGGCCTGAAATTGCAGACAATCGAGTGTTTGCAGCATTTCTAAAATAAGCGTTAATTAAGGTTTGAGAGACTTAGCTGTGCGTAAAATGTATCAACTCTAACATCAATTGTATAACTTCTATTTTTACTACCCAGCAGCCTTGACTGTGGCGGCTTATTTTATGTTTCAGATGACCACTGTTGCCATGTAAATGGGGCGTAGCATCGTAAAACCTTAAATATCCGAGCAGGTGGCCTTTTCCTTCCAGCCCCACGCCCTCCTTGCTCCATTCAAAATGCCCTGGCCTTGGCTTTGCCCACCGTGTCAGTTTTTATTTACCATCAGTTCTTGGTTCAAAAAGACTTGTTTTAGCTCATTTAGAATCTCTAAAATGGGATAAACCTTATAAATCATTGGGAAGTTGGCAGTAGATCACATCTTTCCTTCTTCTACGGTACATGACAGCGTGTCTTAGGATTGATGATAGATTAGATGGAATACAGTGCTTATATCCTTTGTAAGAACTGACAAATTGTTCTGTTTTGCCCTCCCCCTGGCTGTGCTAGAGACACATTATCACACATGGGAAAGCAACTTGTTTTTTCCCTCGTGCCTTCTCAGAACAGCAGGAACAATACCTTCAGCAAACAGTAAGCTCTTACAAAGCACCTGCCGTGTCAATGCTGTGTCCAGCACTTTTCAGGTACCTGGCCAACAACCCTAGGTCAGTAATGCGGCACTTACTCTCCCTTCCTAGAGGAGGAGATGGAGCCCTCCGGGCAGTCAGGCCATCTCGAAAGGTTACACTATGCCACCACTAGTGGTTCTGGGAGCTGAAGTATCATTTAGGTTAGGGGATCTTAGCTGGCTGTTCCTTCAGATGAACTAGGGAGCTTTAGGGAAATGTGGAGAGAATTCTCCAAGTGTTTAAGAGGCTTTACAGAGGGCCGGTCCTGTGGGATCCGCAGCCGTCCTCCCGTCTGAGTCTGCACTGCTCCTGCAAAGCCTGGGTGGACAGCAGGAGCCTCTTATGCTTCTGGAGCCCGATCCCTCCATTAGAAAGTAAGCCTTCCAGACTTTAACCTGATGTATGTGCTTTTAATACCTCCTCCTCTCTTCCAGCTCTGGAGTGCACAGAAAATCAAGCAGGTAACCGGTTTGGAATTATTTTCTCTCCTCCGCGCTTTCCTGCAGCCCTCCCCACCCTGTCCCAGGAATCCAGCCCCTCCTCCACTCCATCAGGCACCTTCCCTCTCCTGTTTGCTCCCGCTGACTCCCCCCTCCTGCCACCCCAGCACCCAAGGGCCTGTGCACCTGTGGCCTGGGGCTCAGGCCATGCTGGCCGCTTTCTGAGTGCTCTGAGTTCCTGGAAAGCCAGGCTCTGTTCACCAAATCCTGATGGCACACCAGGCGCCGGGGCAAGGGGAGAGAAGGCCCTTGAGGTGGATGTAGTTTGGCCCCCCGGGGGTTTCGTTCTCCCCTGCACTCACCTTTGAGGGTTAGTCAGAGGACGGTGTATTCGTGGTCCATGTGCTGGTTTTCTCTTGTCCCGCTTAGTAGGAAGGACTGACAGACCAGAAGGCCACGTTCAGCCCCTGGTAATAGTCTTTGGGGAAGATGTCCTTTTCTCTCTCTCCTCCCCTAACCCCTCTGCTTGGCCCTCCTCCCTCTTGTCCCCCACTCCTGACTCTTGTAGGCTATTCTACACCCGGACACCAATGAGAAGATCTTCATGCCTTTTAGAATGTCAGGTAAGTTCCTGGGCCCCGCTGGTTCTGCTCAGCCTGGGGAGCTGGCAATGGCCAGAGCAGCAGGGATATCGACCTGTGCCAGTCTGAGGAGGGGATAGAGCCCATCGCACCTGCAGCTACACTAGCACCGTGGCTCACCATATAAGACCTCCAGACTCAGGGTCCCCTGAGGCCCTCACTGGCTCATTTCTGTCTGAGCAGATGGAGATGTTTTCTGCAGGCGAATCTGGTGTCACCTGTTCTCACGCTGTTCAGTGGTCACTAGACAGGCATAAACTCTGTATGTTGGGTTCAGGGCCTAGAGAGCACTTGCACATAGGTGGCTGGGTCTGGCATGGCTGTCCTGCCCATGGTTCTGCGGGATTCGGGGTGTTTCCCAGAGTCACTTGGCAGAGGGTCACACTCATCAGTGTGCTGACACCCCCTCCTTGCCATTTTTCCACGCAATGGGCAGTACCAGTTTTGCGTCATGAGGATGGCGTGGAGGGTGCCCACTGGTACCTCGAGAGGCTCTCAGCTGGGGAAGAGACCTCAGTCAGAAGAGTCAGTCAGATCCCCACCCAGAGAGTGTGACCTTGATAGGGAGAGAAGAAACAGCGAGGGAACTGAAGGTCAAGTTGACCACCTGGTGCCCGATGGTCTGGGCTTTGCCCTGAAGGACTTGAGGAACAAAGGTTCCTAGCATCTTGGAGTCAGCTGTAGCCATTCCCTGGGTCCTGCAGGCTCACCCTGGAGCCTGGCTTCTCTTGTAATTCTGGACCTCTTAGAGCTATATATCCCTCTGACACCCGGCCTGAGTTAGGATCACCCCGCAGACAGAGCAGGTAGTGAGTGAGGGCTCCGGATGCAGACTGTGGCTTCGGCAAAGCACAAGAGAGCATGCTCCCTGCTGCCCACCTGTCAGCTGAGTGGCTGCCCAGGTCAGAGGCTGAGACGAGGGGCTGATTGCAGACAGCAGTGGGGCTGGCAGAAACCTAGCTGGGAGGCCACCTGCAGTGAGAATCAGGTGCTGAGGGTGTGGTCATGTGTCCCCCAGTGTCCAGTGTAGGCACTAGGGACTTAGGATGCTCTGGCACTTGGAGGTGTCCATTGCTGGGGAGCAGGGAATTCTTTCCTGAGATGGTCTCGATGTTGGAAATGAAGAAAGAAGAGCTGAAGGATCCAGGTCCTTAAAAGACAACCAGACTGCTTTAGAGCTTGTAGGCAGCGGGTACAGAGCCTCTCACAGAAAGGTGAAGAACTCCCCGGGGTCCCAGGCAGCAGCCTTGCCAGCAGGAAGGAGGGAGCGAGAGTGATGGTCTACAGAGTGACAGAGCAACAGAGCGGACCGAGCGGGAGACCGGGACTCAGGGACTCTGCCGTGGAGGGGCTGAGCTGGGAAAGGGCTCGGCAGGAAGTGCCTCCTGCGTCCCTGTCCGGAGTCTGCCCGAGATCAGGCGGGGCCTGGCCGGCTCCTGGTATCTCACGTGACACCTGACTCTCTTCTCTTTTTTTCTGCACTCACAGGTTACATTCCTTTTGGGACGCCAATTGTAAGTGTTGCTTTCGAAAGGATTTCTTATCTTACACAAAATTTCGAATGTGTAACTTTGCATCATTATGCATAAAGATTTGACTTTTTTATTTAGCACAAGTACCCAGAAGGGAACTGTTGGATAAAACCGTATCAGTCTTTTTATCACTTGCTATCCACTGAGCGATAGCCGAGCTCCCTGAGCTCCCTGGACGAAAAGGTGTCCTGACTTCCTCCCTGCATGTTCTCCGCCCCCAGGATTGTTGGGAAAACAGGGAAGTTTTCCAAAGGAACAGGGGCAGTAAGAATATACCGGAGCCTGCTGAAAATTAAAATTTCAAATTAATTCAAAGAGGGTTTTCGGTATTCTTTTTGTTCAGCTTTGGAATCAAGGTTAGCTTGTGTTCATTATTTTCTTTCCTGTGTTAAGTATTTCACATTATGAATATGGATAAATCTCAAAAACGGTGTTGAATGAAAAAATAGTAGCAGAGTAGTAATACTCTCTGATGTCATTTAGATCATGTTTAAAAATATGCAAAGTGATGTTATACATAGCTTATGAGTATATTACCCATGTATCTGTGAAAATGTGCAGTGGAGCAATAATTTATGGTGCTGTTCACCCCTTGGGAGGGGAGGTGACAGAATCTAGCAGGAATGGAGACACATCTTTTGATTTGTGCTGTTTCATCTTATAGAAAAGATACATTTTCTCAAAAACTTGAAAAATGTTGAGACTTTACAGCACATGGATGCACATAATATCCTCTAGATTTTTCTGTATGTTTGAAATCTTTCATTTTATACATATATTTTTTATTTTAAAAATTGTTTTCCCAGACTGTATTTTTAAATTTTTAAATTATATATATTTAGAGGGAACAGTATAATAATTTAACATCTGTATACAATTCATAATTATTAAATCAGGGTAATCAGCATTTCTTTCTCTTTAAACACTTAGCATTTCTTTCTGTTGAGAACCTTCAAATTCCTTTCTTTTAGTTCTTAATCATGAATTGATGAGAACTGTGGTTACTCTATTGTGTTCTAGAACAGTGGAACTTTCTCCTACCTACCTATGTATGTTTATTTTAATTATATATAAATATATAGAGAGGTTATTATTCACACCTCTGTCCATATGTGGTTTTCCTGAAACTATTATACTCTTGTAAAATATTTTGAAAAGGATTACAGATTCCCCACCATAACTGTATGTGTGTATTTAATTTCTTTGCCTTTTTTCATTGTATATATTTCTGTACAGTGGTGTTTGATGTTCATGACAGCTTTATTCTCTTGATGTTATCATCTTTCTCTCACACATAAAATATCTTTGTTTTATGGAGTATTCTTGCCTTGAATTTTACCTCATATTAATATTTCTATTCTTGTTTTGCTCAGTCTTTGTACCTTGCCTATCATTGCCTATACATTTATGCCAGAGTCATTCAGTTTCTGTTCTGTTTCATATTATGGGTCTCTTTTGGACCAAGGTTGTTCACTTTGCTTTTTTACTGAGTTTGAGAAACATGATCTTTAATCTTAGTAATGATGGAATCCATTTGTGCTGCTGGTTGCTGTGGCCATTTATTCTAGCCATCAAATGGATTTTTTGATGATTTGGTTTCTACGTTTTGTTGTGATTCCCATTTCTGTTACTGGTTTGTGCTAGAGTGATTGTTTTCATTAGTCCTTTTAATTTCTGAAGCAGTTTGGAGAGGCAGCATCCTAATTCACCGTAACTACCTATCAGCTGTATTATTTCATGGCACAGAGAGGTTGCATTTTATTCACATATACATTGTGAATATCAAAAATCAAATAATACATGTGATTTCCCCAGCCTGGCTTACATAGGCAGAAACTTTTATGTACCATTTTTACTCTAGTCTTTGTCATTTTAGCTCTATATACCCACCAAATTTTTTCAGATAACCTAGACTCTCATCCAGTTTATGAAGCCCCTATTAACAGTTGTATTAGAATTTATAAATATTTAGGCTCTGTGTGCTTTGTGATTGGCTACAATACATTTTTAATAGCAGTCAGTGTATATGGACAGTCCACTTTCTGGACCCTTGGTTATCTGGAAAGTCTGTTTTTCCCTTTCATACATGAACAATGATAACCTGATTTTCTTTTCTTTTATAAGTAAATTTTCCCTTGGAATCATTTGATATTTTTTTCTCTTGTATTTAAAATTCTAAAATATCTCTAGGATTTTTTAAAAAGCCTCTGTATGTTTTATAAAATTATTCAAGTAATGTATGAATATGTTCTTTGGGATTCAAAACTACCTTTAAGAAATTTTTATATAGAATATTTAAAAAGTCCTACATGTAGTACACAAATGTCCTCTTTGCTCAGAATTTAAACAATATAAACAAAAGAAAAGTCTTTCTGCTTATTCTCAGTCCCAAATCTGTGCCCAGACATAACTTCTGTTAGAAATGCGGTATGTTTCTAGGCTTTACCCAGGCATATTATGTACATATCAGTCTTCATTTATTTTATTTTATTTACTTATTTATTTATTTTTGAGACAGGGTCTCGCTTTGTAGCTCAGGCTGGTCTCACTATGTAGCCCAGGCGAGCCTCAAACTGACAGTAATCCTCCTACTTCTGCTTCCTGAGTGCTGGGACTACAGGTGTGAGGCATCATGCCCAGCATTGTGATATGTGGTGCTGATTGCTGGTGGGCCTAAGTGACTGCGCCCTATATTGTTGTATGTGGTTGTCAGGGATCGAACCTGGACCCTGGCGCTTGCTAGGCAGGTGGCAGACCATTGAGCTAAATCCCAGCCCCATCACTCTTCTTTTAAAAGCATATTTTTGAAGCCAGTCATTATGATTTGTCCCTCTAGTCCCAACTAGGTGGGAGGTTGAAGTAGGAAGATCTTTTGAGTCCAAGAGTTCAAGACCAGCCCAAGCTACATAGAGGAATCCAGCCTCCCCTCAAAATGAGTCTGCGGGTATAGCCTGGTGGTATCGTATCTCTAGCACCAAAATAAAAAACTATAACAACAAAAATGTTTTTGTTTTGTAGAGCTTTTCATTAAAAATATAGCAATATTTTTATCTTCCCTGAGTTTATCACACTTAGCAGTTATATTTGTTTGTTTTTCTCCAGAGCAGTGTGCTGTCCCCTCATTTTAAATTGTTTCTGAGAGTTTGCTATTAAAAGCAATGATACTGTAATGAATATTCCCAAGCATGAGGATTTCTCCAGGACACCTTGCAGCTGGTGAGCTTAACGCCAGAAGGGCCTGGAAGGTCACTTTTCAAACAGATATTGCTGAATTTCCTTTCCAAAGGGCAGTCTCCTCATACCTGCGCAGTGCTGGTATCGATCTTTTTGAAGTTTTTACCAATCTAACTGGAGAGGGCTGGCTTTTTATTATAGTTTTAACTTTTATTTCTCTGAACTACAAGATGATGGTGATTTCTTTTCTCAATGTTTACTGTGCATTTCTTCTGTTTAAACCCTTTGTCTATCTTCTGTTGGCTCTATTTTTCTAATTTATTTACACACACACACATATATGATATTAATCTTTTGAATCTTCTCTGTTTTTTCTTTACCCTCTGGTGTCTTTGTTATAGAAAAATGTGACATGTTAATGTTTTTTAAATATAGTGATATATTTGCTGATTGATTTTGAGTTTGTTACCCTCATTTCCTGCTTCCCCTTTGTTAAAATAACTGAATTTGTGAGTATTATGTCTACAAATCAACTCTTGGGTGTGTTTATCAATTCCTCTACTTTATTTTCATTTCCACTTTTGTTTTATAATAACCCCCTTTCTCTTCTTTGGCTTGTTTGTGGTTGGTTTTCTTTTTTTGTTTTTTGTCTTGAATGCCTAATTTATTCTCATTTTTTCCTTCTAATGAAAGTGTTTAGGGCTGTGATTTTTGGCTGTATCTAATGTTTCCATATATGTAGTGATTCTGTTTTGTTATTTTCTAAGTAAGCTTGAAATTCTAGTTTTCAGTCCTCTTTAGCCAGTTAGTCAGAAGAACACATTTTACATTTTAAGTGGTTGGTTTTTTAAAAAATTGTATCCTTTTCTTATTATTTTTTAGGTTATTTTCAGTGATCTCTGTAATTCTGCTAGTTGGGATTCACTGAGACTTTCTTTGTAGCACAGAATGTAATTATATCAGTTAGGAGTAAGATCATATGTACATAATAAAAAGTCAAAAATAACAATAGCATGAACAAAATAGTTTATTGTTCTCATACACCAAAGAGGGTTAGCGGTAGCCAGAATCCCGCAGTGCCATCACGATCCCCGTCTTCCATTTTTCTACATCTTCCCATTCTCAGTGCCAGATTCTCTTGTAAAAGTCACCCCATAGACCAGTGTAGCTGCTGGAGTTCCAGGCATCACATTTGTATTCCAAGGAGGATAAAAATAGGAGTAAAGGATGAATCACCCAACCAAGTCATCTTTCTTTTTTTTCTTTTCCCTTGCACTGGGGATCAAACCCAAGACCTTGTGCTTGCAAAAGCAGGCCCAGTGCCACTGAACTAGATCCCCAGCCCAAATCAGTCCTTAAGACAGTCCCCTGGACATTCCACACAACAGTCCGGCTTACATTTCATGTTGAATTTAGCTGGTAAATAGCTGACCGCCATTATTTACCAGTTATTTTAATGAGAAAGAAGGGAGAAGTGGTTAATAGATAAGCAAACAAGATTTCTATAATAATAAGGTCTCATCAACACATGGAAAGAGGAGATATATCTCTGGGTAGTGTCCTCTCTTGCCAAAGCAGAGAGATGTGGACATTTGCACCGGCAAAGGTGAATGTGTGGCCGGTTTTCCTGCAAGACTAAGGAGGCTCTGGCTGAGCTAAAGGCTGCCCTCAACCAGGATGACCCAGCTAAGCCAAGAGAGGCAGCACTGCATCTAGTTCCTATGGCATCATGAGATTCGCCCTACACTTCCCCACTCTCCTGGATGTATCAAGATCGCGGTCATTGCCTGGAGGCTGCTCCCAAAGGCTGCGGTTCAGGGATTCCTGAGGAAGTAGATGCTGCGCATGCCCAGAAGGATCAGTCCTCAGCCTGGAGCGCACCTGCCTTGGTGGCAAGTGTGCGCCGCGTGAGCACAGGATGCCCAGCTGGGACGACCACATGATGGGGACTGCGCAGGCAACCTGACCCAGGATTCATTCAGCCGGCCTCCCGTGGCAGCCAGAGCCAAAATGACAGCGCTCAAGGTTCGCTTTCTGGCTCTGAGAGGGGCGGCTGGCTGAGGCTGGATCCTAGGAACCTTGAATATGAAAACCTGTGCTTTCCATCCAGGTGCTTTGGCATGGACACACAGCAGGGCGGCCTTTAGCCCTTTTCCTGGTTCTGCCCTGCCGCCCCAGGCACCTGGTACCTTGCGCTCCTGTACCCAAGCATGGCGCGCACACACCAGCCCCATAAGCCCCCTGAGGCCCTCGAGGTGCCAGATGAACTGAATCCTCACAAACACCAGGTCTGCAGGGAGAGAAGGTTCCAGTCTGCACCTTAGGGAGGCCCTGGTCAGACAGCGTGGGTAGAAAATAGATGCACACAGAAGCCACTAAAAATGCTTACCGAAATAGAAATGAGGGTGCCGACGAATGTGCGAGGGATGGGGCCCCGCGTGCTGAAGGGAAGGGGCGGTAAGGCTGGCAGGTGCCTCTACTGAATGCGTCTGGAGGTGACATCCGAGCTGCCTTCTGCCCAGACAGCGGCCCTCACTCGACCCTGTGCTGGCCCAGCCTCGCCCAGAGCAGCCCCGCCTGCACTCCGCACCCCAGAGCTTGGGAGAAATGAGCTGGTTCCCTCCCAGGGGCCGCTGCCAGTTTAGTCAGCAGATTTCACAGATCCACTGGCACCCATGTAGCGTCTTATTTTAAGCTTAACATTTAAAGATGGGAACTTTTCCCCCTTTGGTGTGCGGCAAAAAGATCCCAATTTATACTTAAGCAGGGCAGCTAAGCCCATGCACCGAGGCCGCTGAGAGGCTTCTGTGCCCACAGGGCTCTTTCCTCAGGGCCTACCCAAAGAGCCACACCACCTCGGCCATTTTTTGCAGTTGCATTTTGGCTCCTGGTGTTCACTAGGAGGTGTGAACACACACGGGGCTGAGGAGAGGCAGGCCCCCTGTGTCCTGTACCCTGGGCCATCCTGAGGTCTCAGATGCGGTGAACTGGGTTTCTCCATAGGCGTATTTGACTTTCTCAGCGCTGAACTCCCCAACACCACGGTCCTATTACATGCGGGACTCTCTAGTCAGGGGGCAGATGTCCTGAAACAACCCTGGGTTCTGAGGACCAGAGTTGACCTCAGATTTCTTCTCGAGCCGCTAGAGCTTGGATTGGGTGCTGTGGACAGATGACCCTGTTGAGGTAGAACCCTGAGTGTCAGAAGGCGCTGGCTGGTGAGGGTCAGCTCATCGCCGGGAAGTGGGAGGCGACTGCTGGGATTCAAATTATGTCAATGCTTATCTGTATCCCCGGACCTTTCTGATAACACCCAGCTCTCCTTTTCCGAGTCTGCTGTCTTACACACCCCAATCCCACCCCTCTAAGCGTGAGTACCATCAGCCCCTTTGGCCTAATTCAGCCCATACAAGATGTAGTTGGTTCAGTGAAGTTTGAATCCATCAGTCAGGGAGAGACATTTATTGGACACAGACATTTTCTGTAGCTAGCTGGCATCCTTTAAATAGCAACAGCCCTAATACACTAAAGTATTCTCAGATCATTAGCCACATAAATCAGAATGTAGAGACAAACTGTAAGAAATTGTTGCATACCAAGCTTATCAAAGATGGGCGTTAGAGAGTTGTGTGGGTGAGGTGAGGGAAGGGTCGCTGACACAGGTCTGGGATGAGGAGTGGTCTTGTTCCTCCTGTGCTGCTGGGTGCTACTGAGAAAGACAGACCCCTGGCAAGTACAGACTACTGCAGTGGCACTGGGAGCCGTGGAGCAGGTGACAAGGACCGTCAGCTGGAGGATTTGGGAGCCTTCCTGGTAGAAGGGACAACTAAGCTGAGACCTGCAGGGTGAGGGAGGAGTGTCTAACAGAGAGGAGATGGGTGGGAGTGAGAGGGACAGTAGTTTCTGCTATTTCTTGGCAAGCAAGATTATTCTATATCCCGTAGTTTTCCCCTGGTGTAGGTTTTACCACCAAGTTGTCTTCGCCCAGCACCATTTCCTCTCCAGATTTCCCACACTGTAAACAATCGTTTTGCGTTGTACCTGAGTACATTTGTATAGGAGGTGGCTGGGGTGGGGTGAGGCTGCTCACATACACACAGTGTGACTGGTGAGTGGCCTTGTTCCCTGTCCTCACCTTTTACCCTTGAGTCTCACTTCTGCCCGGCAGGCTGGGATGTTAGAGCCCTCATCTGCTCAACTGTCTGCAGCTATTAGAACAGGGCGGGGGAGCAAAGCTGGGACTTTTTCTCCTGAGCCCATGTCCAGATGGGAGAGGCGGGTCCCCTTCTTTATTCTGTCCTGAGTGAAGGCTTCAGCACAATCCATGTACCAGAAGTGGGTTAATGGCCCCAAGTGGGCAGGGGATGAGCATGGCTGCTTAGAAGCCCAGAGTGCTAGTGAAGACTGTGCAAGGCGCATTCATCACAATGCAGAGTTTTGCTCCAAGAAGGACAACAGAGTCACTTTACCTGTGGCGGTGTTAGCGAAAGGTGCTGTGGCATGGTGTCCCAGCGCCCACAGCGTCAAGACAGCTGGAAGCACTATCCCTCAGGGCATTGTGGTCAGAGGGCTTGGCCTGCTCCAAGTAAGGCTTCCCGGAAGCGGTTGTGCTCCTCATGTCCTGTCTCTGGGTCACCAGTCTGCAGATCTGGCTGTGCTATGCTGCTGCTTTCCTTCAGCGTCCTTGGACCCGAAGACCAGTCAGGGATGTGCCCTTGTGGCAGTATTAGATGGACAGGAGAGCTGCTGGGCCACCTGAGGCCCCTGAGGCCTACGCTTGATACTGGCACACTGCTTAAACCAGCGAGATGGCTCCCAGGGCTAGAAATGCAGTTCTCACAGGGAGAAGGAAGAATCCACACATCTTGCCCCACCCGACTGTGGCCAGCATCCCTTGCAGCTAAAACTGTTGTGAAAGGAGTGTGAAGATGGGCTAATGTCATCCTCGCAGCCCAGCAAAGATCTGGTCCCTGGCCAAGGGGTATTTAATTTTTTTTTTTTTTTTTTTGAGACAGAGTCTTGCTTTTGTGGTTCAGGCTGGCCCTGAGCTCAGCCTCCAACTAACATCACAATCCTCCTGCCTCTGCCTCCCGAGTGCTGGGATTACAGGCGTGAGCCACCACGCCCGGCACTGTGGTATGTGGTACTGGTTGCTGCTGGGTGTGGGTCTCCACACCCAGTATTGTTATGTGGTTACCGGGGATTGAACCCCGGGCCCTTGTGCTTGCAAGACAGGCGCCAGAACCACTGAGCTAACTCCCCGGCCCCGGTATTTAATATTGTTAGTAGTGAATTAGAAGCATTCTCCTAGGTTGGTGGTGAGCCTTGTCCTGTCCTGTATGCTTTGAGGGAGATAAGCCCCGGTTCTATTTTCAAAAGTCACTGTCCTTAGAGAGATAAGACTGTTCAAATGTGATGGTCAGTTGTGTAATGCAGGTGGAGGGGAGGTCAGCCAGGGCTGGAGAAACACTAGACAGGGAGAGGAGTGGCACTAGCAGTGACATCCGGAAGCACATGTCGAATGCCTGATTCTTCCATGTCTTACTTCCTCTCCAGAGGTGCCAAGATTGCGCCCCATTTAACAGGTGAAAAAAGAGAGGCATAAGCTCAGGTAATTCGCCCGTGGTCAGTACTGGAACCAGTACTGGACAATCAGAGCCTGAGTGGTAATCGCTGGGGTCCACGGCAGACATCTGAGTGGAAGAGGCCTCAGAGATACAGACAGATGTGCAGAGAGGCCAGCCACCAGGGGCTGGAGCTGCCAAGGGGACACCAGCCATGCTATGAACTATAAATGGGAGCAAAGATAGGATGTGCGATTTGGCCAAGGTCCTGCAGCGAGATCGGGTGGAGGCTGGGGAGAAATCCTGGCGTGGCTCCTGTTCCCTTGCCTTCCACTTTCCCTGGTACCGGCGGGTTCTGGGCGCTCTCCACCGTCTGCGCGGCCACGCCTGCAGCGCTTTCCTCTCGGAAGAGGTGTGATCCACTGGCGTTGGAGCTGGGTGGACTGGCTCCCTTTCTATCCATCTCTTTCTTCCTTTCCCCTGCCATGTTCTGGAAAGGGCAGCGGGAGGGAATGTGGGCAGGTTGCACCCGAGATATACATCTGAGAGCTGAAGGGAACATTTATTTTTAATGTAGACTTAAAAAGAAAAAAGGAAGTTATAAAATATCTGCTCTTGCTCCTGGGACTGTGCAGATGGTGCTGCGTTTTGCCTAATAGGGAACGGGGCTGGCATCGCGTCCGCTGGGCCCCGCCTGGCGTAAGGACCTGGGAGGCGGCATCCCTGCTCCCCGGCCCAGCCCCACTGGCTCCCCGGGTTCCGTTGGGCAGCACACCTTGCTGTTCACTTCCTCCTAGTCTTCTCCTCTCCAGACTGTCTTCTGCTGATGTCCCAGACCTCTTCCTCAGTCACAACAGTCACTGCTCCTCGGTCTCCTATGCGCACGCGCGCACACACACACACACACACACACACACTCTCTCTCTCTCTCTCTCTCTCTCTCTCTCTCTCTGAAGTTCAGCTCCACCTCCTTTGTCAGATAACGTGGTCATGCTGACTTGCCCTTCCGGGCCTCTATTTGGATGTTAAATTGATCAATATTTCATACAACTATGTGTCTCGTTGATCCATCTTGTCATTTTCCTGGGTATATAAAAGTCTCTCCACACGCTTGCTGTCTTGGTCTTCATGTTGGTTGTGGTTAGGGGTCATGATCCCTCTTCTCTGGTATTACATATTGAGAGCAGCATGAGCTATGGGGACAGGACAATGCTCCACAAACAGGCTGATGTGACTGAACCCCTCTTCCTTTTTACTCAGGGTGAACTGGAAGGGGACCCTAAAATCAAAATGGGGCAGTCAAATCAGGGACCAGGATATCTGACTCTTTCTCTAGTTCGCTCTAAAGACAGGAAGATTGCTGAATTTCTGTAAGTCTTAGTTTCCCCATCTGGAAAATTTAGAAAATCATCTCTATTCTATCTGACTCCCAGAGTTATGAAGAGGAGGGGAAATGCTTGGCAAAAAAAAAAAAAAAAAAAAAAAAAAAATCAGTCTCTTTAAGAGACATGAGATGTGTTATCGCAGTGAAGGTCCCATGTGGACACCAGGGCTATGTTGGGGCAGGAGGTGGGTGGCAGTTGTCCAACAGGTGGACAGCTCACCATCACAGAGCTGTGTGCAAAGTGTGTGTGTGTGCAGGTGTGTGCATGGGTACTGCCTGGGTACTAGTGCAGTTTAGGGCACTGAACTTTTGTGGAAAAGATAACACTTTTAAAAATTCATTCCACAGATGAAGTGAAGGTGAATATGAGACACAAAGTGGCGGGGGGGCGGGGCAGAATGAAGTTGGCAATGAGCTCTGGAAAATGTGCCAGGGTGGTCTGTAACCTTGGCAGATGTGGTAGTGGAGTGTGGCCCAGGTTTCTGGATGGTCAGTGTAAGGGGCCATGGGTTGAGCTGGGGACGTAACTCAGTGGCACTGCACGTGCCTGGCAAGCACAAGGACCTGAATTTGGTCGAGGGTCTGCAAGATACAGGCAAACTAGCTGCTCAGAAGTATAATTCCTGACCTTGAGGCCAGAAAAACTTTCTGCCAAAAGAATTTGGGAAGAGGACCCTGGGATACAATGAGCAGAGTCCTCTGAGATGTGTTGTGTGTATGCCTCAATTCCTCACAAAGAATATGATTCCTGAGTATTGAAAATGTGTATTAATAAAAAATTTTTTTAAAAATTTGACTAAGAAGTGTCACTGGGGCAGGAGAAAGGAGTGGTGACTTGGTGAATAGTTGTGTGGAAAATGCAAGGAGTTCCATGGGACTGTAACTTAGGATGTTTCTGGTGACCCAAGCATACTTCTGGGGTGAGCACAGGATTCTGGGTGAGAAAACAGTGCAGATGGTACCAGAAAGCTATAGATTTACAGGAAGGGGTGAGCACTAAACAGCGGAAGGCAGGGCCTGCCTAGACTTTCAGGTGTACTCACACATGCGCGTGCATGCACGCACACACACATATGTACACATACACACACACACACACACACACACACACACACACACACACACACACCACCCTTCTCCAGGCTCAGCCTCTCTCTGTGTTGGCACTGAGCAGGAGGAGCACCTGTCTCCCCGGGGACTCCTCCGCATGTGGGATCCCATCACAACGAGGCTATTTCTGTTGACTTCATGCAGAATCTGAGAACAGAATTTTAAACAGAAGACCTCCAGGGTGAAGCCCTTCATTCGTAGGGTAGAAAGCCAGAGCCCGGGAGGGAACTATCTTTCATCAGAGACCTCAAGGGTAGAGCTGACACTGAGCCCTAAGGGCCCCTGGCTTTCACTCCAGTTCCCTGAGCTGCCACTGTGAAGAAAAACTGAACAAAAATCTTATTTTGGAGAAAAATCTCACAAGAAAGCTCCTCCCTGGCGCAACAAAATGGCTTTACATTATATAATTTTATTCAAACTGATATGGGCCAATAAATATAAATGTGTGTGTGTTCGCTGTTTTAAAACATTTTAATGTTTAAAACATGATTTACTAATGCTACTGAGGATGTCTAGAATTTGATTGCCTGTATAGTATTGAATGTTTATACTTGTTCCTTACAGAAATTCTTGCCAAAGAGCCATTTTATCTATAGGAATAATAAATAAGTCAATATGTGGATGGTTGTGCACATTTTTCCCATATGCAGTGGTACTTGGTGGATGTTATTTTATACACAAACACATAAGAGATAATTTTGAGGGATTTCCATGGACCCCTGAAGTCCAAGACGTGGCCAGTGTCAAGATCACAGGAAATCTTGACCTAAACCAAAAATGCAGTGAATGAGTCTCTCAGGTGCTGTTTTGGGCTTTGGGAGTAATGGATCCACACCTGTGTCCATACTTAGCCTTACACAATTATCTGTTCATTTCTTCATTCAGTCATTCAACAACCATTTATTAGACATCTATTTCTATTCAGCAGATGAAACATGGTGTAAGTTTTTACTTCATTAAGATTCCATTAAGTCCCCAAATGCTATTTGTAAATCATTTAAAGCATTTGAAATAATTACTATTTAATCTTTACAAGAATCCCCTCGGATGGCTAAGGCATGAAGTTCAGGTCACCTGAGTGGACACAGAGCTCTTCCTTTGTCTGCTTGCCTCTAATGTAAATAGAGAAACACTTAAGGAGAATGCAAGGAAATAGCTTATGATGACCTTGAGAAAAATCCATGGTTAATAGGCTGTGCTACAGATTTCTTCATGCTTGGAGACATATGTATGTTTGTGCATGTAGCTATATATGAGTTCTTCCGTGCATAAACCGAATTATACTGCATATAACCCTGCAAATTGATTGTTTTCATTATCCACCATCTCACCACAGGTGTGGGTTTGTACAGCCCAGCTCACCCTTGTTCACAGCTGTGCATTTCTTCTGTGCAGAAGTGTAAGCTGTTTCTTTTGCTATCTTCAGCCTTGTTCCTGTCTTGGTCTCCTAGGTTGTGGGTCTTCTCCTGCCCAATCAGACTCTGGCCTCCACTGTCTTCTGGCAGGTAAGAGTCTCCACAAAGCAGAAGAGCCCTTGAGAAGGGATCCGGTTGGGAACTCCCGTTCAGGGCCCTGCTTCAGGCCAGGCAGGACTGACCCAGCTGAACAGGCTTTGGACAGCCCAGCATGACTTCGCTATTCTGTATCTCCCCAGTCTCTGGATGGAGGTGACAAAGGGACTGGGTGCCTTGCCTGGAGCATGATGGTTTGTCGGCGGCACCCACTCTGTCCCTGGACCGCGTGCCGACTAGTGATCTGGGGTCCTCAGTCCACCCAAATCTATACATGAAGACTGAACCGCTCCAGTCCCACAGTGGGGAAGCGCGTCACAGACGCCGCCCCACTGTTCATGAGAACAGCCGAGTTGTAGCTCCCTGAAACAACCGAGGATGGTGTTGTGTGCCTCTGTAGAGGAAAGGGATGGAAAGAAAATCTGTCTTTGGGGAGAAAATGTCAGAGAAGATTCCTTTTTCAAAACTATTAAGTGCCCCTGTACCTGGCCTTCGGCAGTGTCCACATCTGGGAGCTGGGAAAAAGGTCAGGGGTGTCAGTGACTCCACCTCCTCCTGTCCATCAAGTACTATTTGAGGATAAAGTGGCTGAGGCCTGGGCAGTGGACACCATTGTTTCAAGACAGCAGCCTGATTCTGTGGGGGCAGCTGCTGTAGTTTGGCAGGAAATGAGGGTGTTCTGATACTCCATGCTCCCAGTGTTCATGCCGGCATAGCCCTGGGCGGACTGGCTCAGTTGGGCGTGCTGACCGGTGGGTAAACCTGGAGGTAGTCCTGTGTCTGTCTTGGTACGTGTGACCTTCCAGGGATGTGACCAAACCTTGCCTGACATCTTCTCTCCCTGCTGCCTTTCAGTGGCTGAACCAGAGCCACAATGCCTGTGTCAACTATGCAAACCGCAACGCTACCAAGGTGAGTGTCACTGCCCTGCCTGGGAGTGGGGGAGGAGCCCAGGCCTCCTAGATGGTGACATGTCACTCTCACTGGGTTAGCCTTGCCCTCCTGTAAGACCATTAACACTGTCAGCTCCTTTGGCAGAACAACAGACCCGGCTTATCTGTCAACAGCCAACTGGAGCCTCCGCAGGGCCTGCAAGGGAGGGTGTGTGGGGAGCTGTGCAAGGGGTGAGTTCTTCTGGCTTCAGAATTCCCCTGAGGCGGCAGCTCTTGCATTCAGGCTGTGGGTTCAAATGGTGTGAGCGTCCTGGGGACTGAGTCCCCTCCAGTGTCCTCAAGATCACTGGGAAGCTGCCTTAGGGCCCTGCTCCTAGAGTGCTGTTCACAAAGCTTAAGGGCTGCTCTTGAGCAAGAGGGGTCTGAGAAACCTGGCACCTTTTCCCTCAAATCTGGTGCACCCTGGAACAAGCCCATGCTGGAGGTCTGGGTACTCTTGTGTTGTCCAGGAAGCACTGCTGGGTCCCTGCGTTGTTGACCACGCTACCTCTCTCCCTGGCTAAGCTTTACTTCAGTCCAAAGGCAAAGGGCAAAGAGAAGAAATCTGGGTCCCTTTTGGGGGCTGTCTGTCTGGGAAAGGGGGGGGTCTTAGCATTTTCTAATGGGGAAGAAGAGCTAGGTGAGGGGAGAAACTTGTCTGGGCAGCAGGAACTGAGGGGTCCTAAGCCTCGAGGTGCCTTCCCATGGCTGCACCTGCAGACTGAGGCTCTGTTACAGGCTGTGCCTCTCTGCAGGGTTGGTCCTGTGACCTTTCACCAAATGCATCCCAAATTACAGTTTCAGTAAAAGATATGTTCCTGCCCCTCCATTTCTGTGTTGGGACTAGGGATCTATTTTTGTATAAAAATACTGTCACTTGTTGACATGGAATCCCTGTGGCTGCCTAGCTGAGGAGACCTGTGAGAGCCAGCCAGTCACCAGCCTTGACACTACCATCCCACCGAGACGTCTCTTGATGCCAGATGTGCCCTGGCCTCCTGCACGGGAGCCCACTGCCCCGTGGAGGGTCCGTCCTGCCTGCCCTGGCTGTCCCTGCCTCCAGCCATCAGAGTCTGTTCTAGGTCGGTCTAGGGCAGAAGGAGAGAGGGCCCTCTGGCACCCCCTTGGACATTGCTGCCTTATGTTTCTGCATCTGGAACTGCTGGGGTGATTTGCGAGGGTGGAGGGTGGAGCGTTGAGCGCTCACCCGGTGGCCTGCAGCTCTGTGTCTGTCTTCCAGCCTTCCCCGGCATCCAAGTTCATCCAGGGCTACTTGGGAGCTGTCATCAGTGCTGTCTCTATTGCCGTGAGTAAACCCTTACCACACACTGAGCTCCTGGCCCCGCTCAGCACTCTGGGAAATCTTCTCCCAGGGTCAGAGCTGGAGAGGATGCAGAGATCGGGTCATGAGAGCTGTGGGGGAGGCAGGCCCGGGAGGAAAAGGCTGCGATAGCAAGAGTGCTAACATGTGGTACAGGGTTGGAGGGAGGTGAGTCTACCCTCCCCGGGTCCTAAGCCTTCATCTTCTGGGAGCTGCTGTCCTCCTGCTCAGGAATGTGGCTTCCCTTCCCTCTGCCTGAGCTCCCAGGACATCCCTCCTCTGTGGCCACACTTGTGTGGTTACGTGTCCAGCACATCCGGAAGGTCCATCGGCTTCAGGCAAGGACATTAGGCTCATTTTGCGCCTCCATAGAACTTCAAAAAATAGGAGTTTGTAGACTGACCAAGCAAATGTCGATGAATGGCAGATCCCCATTCCCGAAGAGCATAGAGGACAAGTGTCCTGGATAGCTGCCTGGGCCAGAACCAGCATGGAGCTTCAGACTCTTAGGACTTCGTCCAACCCCGATCCCACCCTGTGCCTACGCCCAGAACTCTGCACATCTCTGCTGGGTGGGCTCCTGTGCCAGATCGAGACGCAGACTCTCTTTTCATAACTTTGCTATTTTTTCTCTCTCTTTTTTTTGAGACAGGGTCTCGCTTTGTAGTTTAGGCTGGCCCTGGGCTCAGCCTCCAATTCACATCACAGCAATCCTCCTGCCTCTGCTTCCCGAGTGCTGGGATTACAGGCGTGAGCCACCATGCCCGGCACTGTGGTATGTGGTACTGATTGCTGCTGGGTGTCAGTCTCCATGCCCAGTATTGTATGTGGTTACCAGGTATTGAACCTGGGTCCTTGCACTTGCAAGACAGGTGCTGGAACCACTGAGCTAAATCCCCAGCCCAAACTTTACTGTTTTGTTCATCATGCAATACATCCATATAATTGGTAAGAAAAAAAATAGAAGGTGCAAACCAAAATGCCAAGATAATGAAAATCATATATATTAATCTTTCGGTAAGCACCCTCTCCTCATCTTCCCTGTGCCTTTTAATAAATATCATAATAGTTCATGACTATGTAATAGCACATTGTATCCTACACCACACTCCGTTGTTCTTCTCACATAAAGATTTGAAATGTCCTCATTTATTTTGTTCCCACGAAGACCAAGTCACTTCTGAATGGCTGTTAGTGGCGCGTCCCATCCAATGCCCAAGATCTCTTTCCTTGCCTAAACTCGTACATCTAAGTGTCAGTGGGAAGCCACATGTTGCCAAGACTATGGATGGCTCCTCAAGAGGCCGCCACTCCACCCTCGTGGCCCTGCAGCCCGTGTAGCACTTACTTTGCCCGCCCCAAGAGTCAGACAGATTGGAAGTTCTTGTTGCTGGGTGCTTACCGAGCCAAGCTCTGCCCCCTCGAGACGGGGAAAAGGCTCCTTAAAGTGAGAGGAGCTGATCGTGTTCTTCCCAGCTCGCAGATAGAAGGCCTCCTTTCCTCCTTAGAGATGTACAGTGAGGCGGAAGGAGGAGGAAGGGGAAGAGGTCATAGCTGGAAGGAAGCTGAGTGACCTCGAGGGCTGGAAGGGAGGGGGTCTCGCCTGGGGGGTCCCTTCCCCATAAGCCTGGTGCCCTGGAGGAGGAGCGCGGCCTCTGCAGAGAGCACTGGCTTCTGTCCCTTGTCCTCATCATCTCTCCCGAGGAGCCAGTCATCCCTTGCAATCACTGTCCAGGGCCCAGCAGAGTTCCGTGGATGTGGGTGTCCGGGCTCCCAGCAGCTCAGGGCCTCACTCTGGGCTGTGCCGCGGTGGGATGCCCTCCTTTCTGTTCCTTCCTCCATGTCTGGCCACACGATCCCCCCGGAGGAGACTTTTTCAGGCCTCTCCAGCCCGTACCGCCCCTTCCTGGCCCCAATCCAAGAAACTTCTGTCCCTCCTGCTCTCTCAGTTGTGTCCCCATGTCCCTGTCATCTTATTGTTCCGTAGCCTGACACTCAGCCCCAGCTGGATTACAAGTTAACTGGGGACAGGCCCCAGGTGTCCTCTCCCACGGAGGGGAGTGCAGAACACTGCTCCATAAATACTATTAATTAGGCCGCTGATTGATTGCTGGCCTCAGGAGGCCCTCCCCACTCTCCTCCACCAGCCTGAGTGGTGGCAGTGGCAGGTCTCCCTGCCCGACGTCCTCACGCAGCGAGGGGCTCACTTCGGCAGATGGAGCGGAGTTTCTGACTTGGAAAATCTGCAGCTTGCTTGCTTCTCTTTTGTGTATCTAAATCACAAAACCTCCAAAGAAAGAGGCTTTCTTTCCTTTTCTTTTCTTTTCCCTTGTTCTCTGGAACCCCAGGCCCTGTGGCCTCATTAACTGATCTCTGCTTCAGTTAGTGACAAGTCCCCTCCCAGGGAGAGCCTGTTAGGAAGAGATGACCTGCAAACAAGTGTCGCAGCCTCAGTGGTTGGCCTGGCTCTGGCATTAATTAAAACGAGTCCCTACAAGCAGGCAGTCTGGATGGGGCTGACAGGCTGAGAGTGGGTTCTAGGGCGTGAGGTGACTAGGGCGGAGGACAGGCCTCCTCTGTGGACCCTGAAGGCTCCACGCTCCTCCCGGAAGAGCTCCTGGCACTGGCCAGTAACCCACCCCCAGTCAGGCATCCCTGGTTTGCTGGCTCCCATGTGAAGTCTTGTGCTGGCTCCAGGACCATAGGGTGAGGAGCCTCTCTGTGAGTCTCCTAAACAGATTCGGCAGTGTCTGATTTCTTACTTGAGAATAAAAAAGAAATTCCGTCTTAAGTTATTTTTGAAATCTAACAGTTTGCTGTCTTTTAACAAAGGAAGCTCGTCTCCGTCCTCATTGTGTTTTGTCCTGGAGTTTGTAGGGAAATGCTTCTGTGTGCAGCCCTTGCTGGCTCCACCAGGGCGAGAGCGGGTGAGATCCCTGGCGCCCCTCAGGGTCTGCTATGTGCCCGGTACCCTGTGGATACTGTGCCACAGTGGATGTGACCGTCAGGTTACCACAGGGGAAACAGAGCCCTGTGTGGTGTGGTTAGAATTACTCTGGTGAGGCTGACTCTTGGGCAGAGTGGGACCAGAGGGCACCTAAGTCACAGACAGTGGGTTGGCTGACAGGATGAACTGAGAGAGCTGGGGACAGTGGGGCTCGGTGTCCCAGGTCAGAGGCCCAGTGTGTGCAGAGGCCACAGGAGAGGCAGGTCCTGGGCACTTATCAAAAAGCATGTGTCTGCCTTGTGGGGAGCAAAGGTGAGATGTGACTGGACAGAGTAGAGAAGTATCGAGCCCAGTCGTGAAGGTCACACCAGAAGCCCCTCCTGGTTCAGCGGCTGGCGTGGCAGGCCTGGGTAGAAGGGGTTGGAGGAGAATCGCTGTGTGCAGGACACAGACTGCTCAAGCACACAGCATCCTGTGTCAGGGTGGACCGGGCAAAGTCCATAGTGTGTGGTCCAGTGCTGGTGAGTGGAGCCAGATGATGAGATGCTTCATTCTTCGAACTCTTCCCCCGCTGGGCCCCAGGTGGTTGAAGCCTCCCCTGCTGGCCAGTGCTGACATCCTGTACAGAGGTTCTGGCTTAAGTGGGCCTTTTCTATGTGTGTGCAGTGGATGTCTATTAGCCTTTACTACTGGACACTGGAGGTTGGAGAGGCCCAAGGGATCCTGGAGTGAACCCTATATCTTCCTGTTCTCACTGCTGACTGGTGATTCCATGGCGACTGACTGTGTACTCTTGATGATCAGACTGGCAAATAATGAAAGTGTACCAATGACTAACACTTAAGTAATGCCTGTACTGTGCAATGCACTATTTAGATATTTGTCTCCATTCCTCAGATGGGGAAACTGAGGCACAGGGTCAAGTCAGTGACAGAGTCTACCCAGGTTTACTCACCAACTCTTGTTTACACAAAATACCCTTCTCTCTGTGCTACCCCTGTGGCACAAGAGGCAAGAAAAGCCGAGCAGTGTTTCTGCTTCCATGCAGGAGGAACTGATACCAAGCCCTTGATTGTCAGGTCCTTCCGGGGAACTCTGAGAGCAGTGGAGGAAAATTTGGGGGGCTTCCCATACCCTCTCCTCACCTCCAGCCCTGGCCTCTGTCTTTCCGGGCAAAGTCAAGTCAGTTACACATCTCTGTCGCTGCTCCCGGGCGTGCTCGGCTTCCTACAAGACAGGCCCTGGCTGGCTGCGTCCTCCTCAGAGTCTGGGGGATGGGAAGTCAGCACCTGTGAATTCTGGACTAGACTTGTCTCACTGCTTTGACTACGCGGGGCTGCTGGGTTGGAGGGGCCGTCACATGGACCCTGTGGCAGAATCTGAAGTGTTCCAGAAGCCTGCAGATGGTGATGCTGGCAGTGGCGAGTCAGGCATGAAGCGTGGCTCTGCATCTATTCTGGGGAGGACAAGTTGCTGTCCCCCTCTTACATGGGAGAGTTTGATGTAATTGGTTTATCTTAGCCAGTACCCTTGGGGCTTCTTGCATCAAGGGTCAGGCTTGGCTATTGGCAAACATGCCACTGAGCTGCCGCTGGAGGTGGCTGGCGCTTTAGTCTGTGCATCACGGTGTCCCACCCACCGTGACTCCTGAGCCCATTACCAAGCAGCAAGTTGGCTTGGGCTAAAGAGCTATTGACCTCCAAGGAGGGTCATGGGTTGGCTTGATAACCTAATTTATTCTACAGTATGCGCCCTCTTGTGGTAGTTTTTGGTACTGCAGAGATTCCTTGACCAGCATCAGCCTTTGGCCCCCAAGACCCACACAATCCCCAGACCCTTCTGGGCATTGTTATTCATCACCGAGGAGTGGATCTAAATCCTGACCTCATGGCACCCCTCCTGTCTCACGTTCCCTCCTCAGGAACGAGACTCCTTTGAGGCTCGTGTTTCTTCTCTTCCTGACTCAGATCACTTGATTTATTTTAGAAGCATTTTTAAGTCCTTACTCACTTCACCATGCACTCAAATTCCGTGAGGAAGGAGGGACACAGGCCCTAAGTCCCTGTATGTGAGGTCTTCTGGGAGACATGGATATTTAGTAAAGAGTCCATAGGTAAATATATTTCTGTGCTTCTAAGTTTTTACCCCAGATACATGTATCATTTTGATTCAGAAATTTGTACGAAGGCAAACAAATATGTACTAGAGACTGTAATAGGTACATGAAAGAAAAACTTCCAGACTTACCAAGAGATCATCAAGGGCCCTGAGCCAAGAGGAGGCCTGACATTTAGGCTGAATGTGAGCAGTCAGAGGGCCAGCGCGCGAAGGCCCGGGCTGAGGGTGGAGGTAGCGATGGGGAGACAGCCATGTTCCTGGGGCCCTGGAAACAGCAAGGTTGAGGGTCCCTTGGGATTGTATGGCTTCCGAGTGCTGTGAGAGGCCACTGAAGGCCGGTAAGCAAGTCTGTGTGTCAGGTTATTTTGGCTGCTGAGGAGAGTAGGTGGGAGGGCCGGGCTGGGAGGGCAGCTTGGTGAGGAGGTGGCAGGCTGGGCAGGCGTGTAGGTGGGGTGGTGAGTGCTAAGTAGGGACAGAGAAAGAAGAGCTCTGTTCTAAACCTCTAGGAGGTAGAACAGGTAGCCATGGAGTAGATGTGGCCAGAGAGGCTTGGATCCAGGAAACCCCAAGGTTTCTAGCAGGAGGAGTCAAGCTGGTAGTGGGGGAGGTGGACAGGGTATGGATGAAGCAGAGCTTGGGTGGCATGCTGATGCCCTTGGAGACAGAGGTTGCACTAGGCAGTGAGTGGCATGGGTGGCTGGACTGGAGAACATAGCTCACTGAGACAGGAACGCGGCCACCACTCCAGCCCGCCCAGCGCCTCCTTCTGTAGAACTGCTGCTGCCCTTGACCTGGAAACATGTTGATATTCAAGGATGCAGCTCTGGCTGCACCGCTCATACACGGAAGGTTTTGTGTCACAGAACTCCCACCCTACCTGCGATCCTTGGGGCTGGTCGGCCTTTTCTCATCTTGAATCTGTTCTTGCTAAGCAAGCAGCCAGCCTCAGTGGCACACGGACAGTAAGCCTCGTTCCTTGAGAAGGGCAAGTGGAGAGTAAAGTACATTCACTAAGAGTGAAGCTTTGGAACTGGCACGAACGGGGTGAGATTCAGCGAGGCACACGTGTATACCTCAGGACAGGCCAACTTGCATGAGCTCAGGATGGGACGGGGTGGGAGAGGGGGCCAACGAAGTAGGAGAAGACTGGAGCTGAGGGTCCATCGGGAGACAGACCAGGCACGCTGCTCACCACCAGCAAAGGGCCTCGGGGCCGGGGCAGACACAGAGGACGCAAGTGGCTGTCACTGTCCTCCTGCCCTGGCACTTTGGACAGCAGCAACCTGGGAAGGCGCCCAGGGCGGGCCGCAGAAGGGGGCTGGGTGCCCGTCTGTTCTGGCTCCTCAGGCCCTCGTGGCCTGGAACATTTGGTAAAGACCATTCAAATTAAAAAGCCAAGTGGCTAGGGGCTCAGTATGCCAGCTCATTTCCCTGGCATGGTGGGTCCTGTTTAAGGGAACCAGCTGGCACTAATGGCACACAACTCATCATGAACAGCAGCTAGCGATCAGAAAAATCAGAGCTAATAATCAAGTTCGGGAAAGATAATGAGATATGGAACAGGCACTGCTGAGGGTCCCCCGGGGTCTGTTTTAACAGCCTCCAAATAAGCTACAAAATAGAAATTAACCAAACAGGGCCTCCATTTGGGCAGAGGGGGAAAACAAACAAGGTGCAGATTTGCACAAGAATTCCTTGTGTGGCCAAGCACAGGCCCCCACAGGACATCAGCCATGCCAGAAGGAAGCCAGCACCTTCAACGAGTGGTCCTCTCGGATGCTGACCTCCAGCCGGCGCAGCTGCCGGGAGGACGAGGCAGGGCCAGCTGCCTGACAGCTGTGGGGCAGGGAGGCTCGGGGGATCCTGTGACCAAGGCCTCGTTATCGCTGTTCTTCCTTCCAGGGCTGGACTCCTGCTTAGAGTGGAGAGAACAGTATGTGTCACCGCTAGATCAGGGCCACAGGAAGAGTGGCCACGGGGAAGGGACAGCTTTAGGGAAGCAGGGGCAGTACTGCCTGCCACAAGCAGTGGCCTGTATTCCTCCTGCTCTGCTGCCAACCCGCAGCCCGACTCGCCCTAAGAGGCCATCATGAGGAAGTTTCCAGAAAGCTCCAAGTCTCCTCATTGGCCTCTGGAAGGTTCCTTCTTCCCTCCCCCACAGACTTCCTCATCTTTCCAAAGGAGTGTGGGGGGGCTTTGAAAACAAGCCTTCTGACTTCTGCTGGTGGGCGTGGGGTGGCTTAAAACCTCTATCTTCTGTTTTCCGTCCCTCTGGACCCCAGCCTCGGGCAGGCCTGTGCCAGCAGGTCTCCTGCTATGGGAGCAGCCAGTCTGAAGTGGCACCAGAGATCACAGAATCAGTCCTCGAGAAGGAGGACAATTGGAAAGTAAATAACGAACAGTTGGGACTGAAGCTTTGGAAGCAGCAGGGCTGGGTTCAAATCCTAGCTCTGACTGCCTCAGCGTAACTGTCTATCCTCCGTGAACTTATTTAACCTCTCTAAACCTGTCTCTAATCTTTGAAAGGAGGCGCTTGACCCTTTGCATTACGACGTTGCCTATGGACATGCTCTGAGCAGCGAAGAGGTCTCCTCGACCCCTGCCTCTTCCTGGCTGGCAGCAGTAGTGCCAGACCACAAGCCTTCTGGCTTCCTGCATGGTTTCTCTCTCTGCACTTTTCTTTAGAGGTGCAGGCGGCGCTCCTCCTGAGTATCTCTGAGCTGGGGGGACCTGGACATGGGGAGCTCTGTCTGTGCGACCGGGCAGACAACGGCTGATGACTCAGGCCCCATTGCTAGTGTCACTGCTGTGGAACTCAGTGTGTGTGGGGTGCCAAGAGAACAGGTGTCGCCTGAGTTGGGGGGAAGATTCTAGACATTGGAACCAGCACAGGCAAAGGCTGTGAGGCCAGTGTGTCTGGTCGATGCAGTGTGGAGGCTGCCCGGGGGGCTGGGAGTGGGGAGCTGGGAGTGGGGAGCGGGGTGTGGAGGGGTTGCCCCTTCTTGGGCAGAGGGAAGATGTGCTGCTGTCTCTCTGGTCCAGCTCCTTCCTCCCATAGGCTACTGTACCACCATCTACTTTTTCTTCTTTTTCTCTCCCAGGTGGGCCTTAATGTCCTGGTTCAGAAAGCCAACAAGTTTACCCCAGCCACTCGCCTTCTCGTCCAGAGATTTGTGCCATTCCCTGCTGTAGGTAAGATTCGCACAGTGCATGGACATCTTTGCACCATCCAAGGGTTGGGTGGAGGCTGCAGGCTCTCTGCCAGTTGGAAGGAGCGCTGTCCTCACCTCCCCTGACTGTGGACTCCAGCTGGGGAACTGGAACAAAATGTGTGGGGAGAGAAAGGGGGACTGGGGTCCACTGATTAGCTTTCTGCCAGGGATTTGGCTTTTGGCACACAGATTTTTCCCCTGGGTTCTCTAGACCCCCAAGTGTCAGTAATAGAAAGCAATGGAACTTACCAATTTGGAGAAAGTTATACTACCTTCCACCTAAAATTTAACATCTCCTTTTGCCATGAGTATACCCAGAAAAGCACAGTAAGGCACAGGACCCTGGCTTTGTCACCAACAGCAATCACATATACTTTCATATAACATTACAATTTGTACTCAGAGACCTGAAAATATCACTCATGCTCAACACTAATCTAAAATTATCATATTTAATACATTGACTGCTGGGTCATATTTTTAATTTGTTACTTAAAAGCATATCTCTTAATCACCGTTTTAAAATTCGTGATAGCTTGTTTCTATAAAATCCTTTTGTAGTCCTGTGAATTTTGTTTTATGCATTTAGAAAAATTATTCTGAGAGGGCTGCGTAGGCCTCACCCGACTGTCAGAGGGTTCCTGGCACAAAAGAAGGTTTGAGCTTCTGCTGGAGCCTGGGGTTGCTGCAAAGCCCAGCCTGGCCTTTAGGAAGGCTGTGCCCTATTGGAAAATTTTCTAAAAAGAAATAAACAATATCAAAAGCAGTGTAAAACAGTGCACTGTTAGCCATCAGAAGAGAAGCACAAGCAAATGTTGAACCCTAAACCAGAGTTCCCCCACTGGTGCCTGAGGATAAAGGGGGGCTGGGCCCAGCACAGGCCTGAGGACTGCAACCTTCCTGGTGCCAAGGCTCAGTGTGCAGCCCAGAGTCGTGGCCTCAACCCTAATCTTCTCCTGAGGGCTCAGCTCCCCGCACGCACACACCAGCACCCACCTCTTAGACAAGAGCCCTGGGGGGAGCAAGGGAGGCCACAGGCAGATCCACTAAGTGCTTTGGAACACCTGAGAAGCCGAGAGAAGGGAGGAGGTCTTTCCCGGGCAGCGTCACCTCCTCCATGGCCCAGAGGCTCATAAACTGGAACCAACTACCCAGCTGAGCCTCAGCCAACCCAGATAATTGCTATAGCAACTCCACACTTTTAATGAACTCTCAGCTATTTCTGTCATGGGCCATTAATGGAATAACTCTTTAGATTTGACTTTGTTACAGGACCTAATTGAGCAAACGTGGCCGCCCAACTGGTGTTCATGGCCACTGGGGCTGGAGGGTCAGAAGCAGCCTGAGAAAGGGCAGCTTTTGGCTGCCTCGAACTGGATCTAGGACTAGCCAGAGATGTAATCTGTTCTTGCGCTGAGCACAGATAATGACTTTGCCACAGGCCCATTCCAAGCCTGCTCTGCCACCATCTTGCTTTGTGACCTTGAGGTAGTCTTCGCCTATCTATGATTCTCTCAAGAGGAGAGGCCCTTCCTTTGGTCTGAGGCTTTCTGGCTTGGGCCCCGTCCAGATTCCTGTCTCAGCCTTCTCTCAAGCCCAGCCACTGTTGGGCATCTTGAGATCTCCCCATCCCAAGCCAGTTGCGGCTGGTGGTCCTGGCTCACCAGGATCTCATGAGAAGCACATCCTTTCTGTAACCCAGGCCCATCTGCAGTTGGACACTCGCCAACTGTCCTCGTCAGGGCAGGCCCAGTGCCACATGACACGAAAAGTTACACACACAAACTCAAAAGTCTCCTGGTCCTCTTAGGCCACCATCCAGCCCCTGCACTTGGTCCTCTAGCACCTGATCCTACATGCCTTGGCCAGGACTGAGCATCTTTAAACCATGCTGCAGCTGCAGGGAGGGGGGGCAACGAGCTAGATGTGCATGAAGGAAGTAGCTGTAGGCAGGTAGAAGTGAACACACGAAGCCCTGTTGTTGAGGTATGTGTGTGTGTGTGTGTGTGTGTGTGGTGTGTATAATAAAAGAGGGTACTTGAGGTGATAGGGGTCTTAGAGAGACCTTTGCACCCTGTGCTCAGGCCATACCAATATTTCTCTCTCCTCTCTCTTTCTTTTTTTGAGACAGTCTCATTATATACCTTGGGCTGGCCTTGACTCACTGTGTAGCCCAGGCTGGCCTCACACTCACGGTGTTCCTCCTGTCTCAGCATCCAGAGTGCTGGGATTATGGGTGTGCACCACAACACCTGGCTCATACCCACTCTCTTGAGAAGGCTGCAGACAAGGAGCTTCCACAATCCATTGCTTCTTCCATGGATCTGCTGGCGCTTACCCAGCCAGCGGCCTAGGAGTGGGAGGAGACATCTCCTCTCTGAGCTCCATGCTATTAAGAGAGAGGCCTGAGCCACCCAGGTCCAGGATGCCAGGATGGAGGTCCACTGGATGTTCTCCACAGACCCCAAGGCCTCCCTGGGTGTTCAGAGGCCTGGACTCCCAGGGACCTGCTTTCCTCCATTCATGGAATATCACTGTGCGTGTGTGTGTGTGTGTGTGTGTGTGTGTGTGTGTGTGATCCTCATTTTACAGAAATATAAGCAAATTCAGACTTGCTGGAAGTTGTTTTGAGCTGGATTAGGCCCAGGCTTTCAAGATCAGCCCAGGACTATTTTGAGTGGGCGTGTATTGCACCTCTGTAGCTGAGACAGGGACGGATGTGTCCAGAGGTGGCCAAGGTCACTCAGTGTTTTGCCAGGAGCATTCCACATGCAAGTCAGCCCTGACTCATAGAGCTGGAATTGTGTATGTGTGTGTGTGTATGTGTGCACGTGTGCACATGCCAGTGTGTACATATGTGTAATGTGTCTGTGCATGTGTATGCCGATTGTGTAGGGGGCTCTGGGAGGCTCCTTGAGCTCTCCCTCAAGGTGCTTTCAGAGCTGTGCTGTGCCCCTGGCCTAGAGCAGCAGTCATGTGGGAAATCTCAGCTTCTATTTATACGTGGACATGTTAGGAAAGATGGTGAGCCCAGAGCATGTGTGCTGGCATCGGAATCGATTGGGGACTGGTAATTAATTTGTTTAGACCTTAATTAATTCTCCAGTTCTTTCTTATTTGTGGACTGTCACGCTTAATTGTGTTCAGGAGCTCGAGCTCAGAGCAGGCCCTCCATTAATTGACGTGCGGTTGCTGCGAGGTGGAAGTTAATGGTTTGGGAAGCTGGGCAAACTGTGTAATTAAAGGTCAATAGAGGAGACATTGGAAAAATACACACCCCCAGGTCTGTCCGGCTGCCAGTCCCTCCTGAACAGACTTCATTCGAGATGAAGCAGCCCCACAAACAGTCATTCTGAGGGGCCATGGGAAAGGGTGGGTGGGTGTCACCAGCAGGAAGAGCAAGCAGTAGGTGGGGGTCCTGGAGGGACACTAGCCAGAGGATTAGACACACTTGTCTGAATGGCGGCATTTTAGAGAGCTAAAGACGCTGGGGGGAACCTCAGCCAGCACACTTCCAAAGTTGGGGCCACGGCCTCTGTATCTACGTGTGAAGGTCGCAGAAGGCTGCCTGGCTCTGTCCCCAAGGGGAAGAGAGCCGCAGTGACAGCCATGTGCTAATGCAGGCCCCATCCTGTCCCTGAGCCCCTGCTGGGAGAGGCCTGAGCCTGAGCCCCAGTCTCAGCCTGCTGGCTCCTTCCACAGAACCTTCCCAGTGGAAGGAAGTGGCAGCTTCTGCGTTGATTTGCTCAGCATGGAAATGGCGTCTTCTGCTGTCGTCTCCAGCAGTCTCCTCTGTTAAATGTCAGAACATACTTCGTTGTCATGAAGAAAACCTCTGTGCTTACCTATGGGCCAGTGCTCAGGGCCTCTGGGCAGCCTCTGGGAGAAAGTGTCCCTTTAGTCCATACCTACCATGCCTGACTCCTGTTTCCCTGTGTTCCCTTTGACGCTAGGCCACAGGTCTTGATGTGGTTGATTCCCTCTCTGCCACTGCTCCTCTGTGCTCAGGTCACCCTGCAAGCCCCGGAGGTGATCACTCTTCACTGAGCCCTGAGGGGCCACCCCAGGTCCAAGCACAGCTCCCAGACCTATTGTTCTTCCATCAGTTGTCTCTTCTATGTAGGCGACAGTAGAGTGCACCTGTGGCAGTCGCATTCTGGGCCCTGTAATATGCATTCCTCCCACCAAGGTCAGGAGCACTTCCTGTGCCATGCTGTGTCCATGAGCCTGCACTGGAGGCCATGTCCCTTCCTCAAGCTGCCCCGCACTTGGCCCTGCCTATACCCCTTGCAGCTGTGGTGAATCTTGCCCTCCTCCTTTCCTGCCTCTGGCTGAGCCCTAATCCTTTTCACCTGGTTCTGCTAGACCAGATACCTGTGTTTTCCCACCCTTAACTGCCAGGTCTGTGTCATTTGGCTCAGACACCATCTCTTCCAGGAAGCTTTTCCTAGGAGTCCCAGCTGGAGCTAGACCACAGCACCCTGAGTGTGCCTGTGTTTCCTCAAGGCTGCCTGGTTTATCTCCAAGTTTGCATCCTTCATCAGACCATAAGTACCCCAAGATAAATATTGTGGGTCCCTCAGAGTCCAGTCAGTGCTAAGTGTGGTATTGTTAAATGACCAAGTAAGAGGTTTGGGACTGATCCCTTTCAGTGGAACTCTACTTGATTCCATTGGGGACTAGGTACTGGGACTATCCAGACATACAGAGTATGATAAAAAATTATGATGAGTGTTTACAAACATTTATCACACTAACAGACACATCATCATTAATAGCCCTCAAAGTTCTTTCCCTCAGTCTATGCCCACTGAACCCATAATTCTTACTGCTTTTGGGGCAGTCCTGGAAGTCCTCTTTTCTGGGTGTTTTTAGTTGTGTTATTGTGGCTACCTTAATGACCTGAATTGATGCAAAATGTTTACCTTTCATAGTTATTTTTATTTTGAGGAAGATATGGTGAATAAGATAGGTGAGGGTTCGTGTAGGGAACGTGAAGGGAATGAAATGAGAATCTTAGCAGTAAGTTCTAGTCTCCTGTGAGTCCAACAGCACAAGGCAAAATAATTGATGCATTGGCAGAAATGAGACTTAGAGAAGTTGAGCTTGGGCCTGATCCATGCTACTCTGGGTAGCAAAGATGGTAGACAGAAGCTTGCCATACCTTTTATTCAGTGCCTCCTGAGCCAGCAGTGTTACAGGTCACGCAGAGGGTGGTAGTTTCGATACATCAGAAGTATCATATGTAACAGGTCACTCAGGTGGCTTTTATCTCAGGACTAACAAATATAACAGGTCACTCAGATGGCAGCATGTTCGGTACATTAGAACAGTAAGGAATTACATAGTGAGGGTCCCAGTGTAGTTCTGCCCTGGAGTATCATAGCACCTGGGACCACTGGTGTCTCCGTTGTTCCCAGAGGTAGAAGATAAAGAGTCAAGTCTTCAGGTCTGCATATGTATGTCATAGCTGGTCTTTGGGCAAGAAAGCTTGGTCTAGTCATAGTCCCAATTGTCCATTTAATTTTCCCGAATAATGATTGCTCCTGACAAATACATTGTAATGTTTTTATGAGTCTAAATTTTCATTGGATGATACTTATAGTAGCATTTACCATAGTTTTAATCAACACCTTATAAAGACAGTCATGAAACAAGTCTTCCAGAATTTCTTCAGAAAGTGGCAATAATGGTAAGACAAGTGTATACAAAGTGATGGGGTAAATGAAGAGAATTTTTTCTGCAGTGCCAGGCATCGAACTCAGGATCGTTCATTTGCCAGACAGGCATGGTACCACTGAGCTACATCCTTGGTGTGAGAGGGAGAATTTTGAGGGGGATTAATAACAGTATGTCTTTAGTATAATGCATTTTTAAAATTTAAACATTCACCATATACTTCTATCAGACTTTATGACAATGGTTTTTTTTTTTTTTAAGTTTTAGATTGCATTTGAGTGTACTGTTTGTTTGTATAAGTTTTCCCTGTCACTTTCCTCCATTCTTTCAGGCTCAGGCCTCAGATGGACACTTAGTAGGGTCCTGCTTATCACTCATCCTGGGCCCATCATTCAACCTTCCCAGGCCATGGTTGCCCATGTATGAAATGGGAAATTATTATCTCTAGGCAAAGCTTTCGTGGAGCTTAATATGAGTTGTGACAGACTCCCCAGATCTCTTGGCACATGGTAAGCGCTCTAATGTGTTAGTCTTCCTTCACTTCCACATTTCCCAACCGGCGTGGCCAGAACCAGAGATGACACATTTCTGACATCAGGGAACTTGTGGTTTGGAGGACAGGCTAGTGAAATGCTCAAAATAGCACACAAAGCAAAAATCTTAATGATAGGTGCTGCAAAATTTCATAGAGGATGAAATCTATTAGATGTTATTTCTGAATTAGCTTCCAGCATTCCTAAATATCTGTGGGGAAAGAGGGAGGGAGAGAGATAGACAGACAGACAGTCATTGGACTTTCCCAGATCATTAAACTTTGCCCTTGAAGAAATCTGTGGGTCTAGAGCATGGATTTTGAGGGACCATAGAACAGCTCTGTTGTCAGAGGTCCTTGGAAGCACAGGTGGGCTTGACTGGTGTGCCCAAATTGGGGGCAAGCTCAGAACTGCCATGGGTCCTGGTGGGCTTCAGGCCCCTAGAGACTCAAGCAGTGGGTTTGAACCAGCTGGAAGGATGTCTGTGGTGGTGTAGCCTAGGTGTGGGTTTCTTCACTTCCATTCCCTTCTGTTGTTTCATATCAGTCCTGCAAGAAGGAAGCCTGTGGCTCACATTCAAGGAGCAGGACACCAGCCTGGCTGCACTGTGAATTCCTGCAGAACACAGAATCCAAAAAGATGTGTAGAGGTGGGTTGATGAGATCTTGCAAAGCTTGATGGAAGAAGTGCTTTTCAGAAGCGAGCTGCACAAATGTTAGGGTGCTAAGACTTGACTTGTCAGAAGTACTGAGGATGATGATCTGGGGACCCAGGAGACTTCAGGGGTCCACCATGTGTGAGGTGGCTCTCTGAGGCTTTCCGATTTCCAGGCATTACTGGTACATGGCTAGAATGAGAGAGTTGTGTTCAGACTACTTCTGATAAATGGGATCCCAGCAAGGGTGGCAGGATCTTCTGAAAAATGACAGTCTGTTATTGCCATTAATTGTCTGACCTCTTTCACGAAGTGTTCACTTAGCAGATTGGCCCAAAAAACTGTGAGCAGCACTCACACGTGACCAGGTCCCCTGTTTATGGGCAAAATGCCCAGGACCTGACATACAGTAGGTGCTCAGTAAATATTGAGTGAATGGCTTTCGAATTTAGAGATGTCATAGTTCCTAAAACCCAGAGGGCAAAGAAACAGGACCAGAGAAGATGGGGCTTCAAGAGACAACAGGGAAAGGTGTTTTGGTTGCAGGAGGGACAGGGACCTACTGGGGCAGGCAGAGGAAGGCTTGGGGTCTTGAGTACAAGCTTAGGCATGAGCTTTCTTTTAGGGAGGATGGGGAACCATTGCAGTCTTGAGCTGGGAAGCAGTTGTGATTAGAGGGAGCTTTTCAGACAACAAATGTTCGCAGGAATCTTATATTAAGAGATTCCAAACTTCAGAGTCAGCCTACACCTCGATTTACAAGCTGATTTTTTAGTCCAGAAATTCCCAGTCCTGAATTGGTGACACTTCAATATGAGTTGTGAAAGACTCCCCAGATTCTCAAGCCACAGTATTTAAAAGAAAATCTGTGCCATTTAGCACTGCCACTCAGGATAACAGTGAATATTTGCAATGAAGCAAATATTAGGGCGTACATCCTTCTTTGATCATCAGCATCCCTTCCAAGGCAGGGAGGTTGCCTTCTGCTGTGGTTTGCACTAGAGAATGTGTGCGTGTGAGAGTGAGTATAGGTGGTGCCATCCATTTGTGCGCAGTTGTGAATGCTCAGACCATCTCTGGCACGAAGTAGGAACCTGGCCATGGCTCTGGAGAGGGTAGTGCAAAGAGCCACGGTCGGGAAGAAGACTCACTTGACTCATTTTTCCCCACTACTGGGGACTGAACCAAAGGCTTTGAACATGTTAGGCAAGCACACTACCACAGAGCTCATCCTTGTTTTAAATTTTTGAAATTGTTTTAAATTTTAAAATATTTAAAATTTTTATTTTCTTGAAATTGGATCGGGCTAAATTGCCCAGGCTGGCCTTGAACTAGTGGTTTTCTTGCCTCAGTCTCCAGAGTGAGTGGGATTACAGACATGCATCCCATGTAATTCATATTATTCACCCTTCTACTCAATTTGACCTGTTTGGTATATGCACCTGACCTGCAGAATAGTGAAAGGGAGTAAGGCAAGGAAGGAGAGCAGAGGAGAGGGGAGGTTGGCACTGTCTGGCTGTCCTTGAGATGAGAAAATGGAGTCTGCTTGTGCTTTGTATAGGTTCAGTTAAAGGCAAAAAATGGAAGCTGAAGTCTTCTAGTTGCTATTAGATTATTTGGTTTGTGTGTTGCATGAAATGGCTGACTTTGTCATTCTTCTCATTGCTAAGACCCAACACCAGATGCCCACAGTTTAAAGGAGGAAAGGTTTATTTTGGCTCACAGTTACAACAGAGTTTTCTGTCTGTAGTTGGCTGGCTCCTAGGAAGAGTGGCATAGATAGAGGAAACTGCTCACCTCATGGCATTCAGGAAGCAGAGGGAGTCCATGAAGGATTGTTCTTCCGGGTTACACCCCTAGTGACCTGGTTCCCCACCAAGCCCCACCTCCTAACAGTAAGTCAGCTAAAATGTCACTATAATTGAATCACCTCTCAAATGTCCCACCTGTGATCCCATCCCATGAGGCTTTAGGGAGATGTCCAGCTACAAACCATAACAGGCTCTCTTTTTTCCGATAATATGTAATTGTATGAACTCGATAGTCTGACTCTCTGCAGAGACAAGGGCAGTACATCCCTCCAAATTCAAGGAAACATCTAAAAGTGTATGAATCTCTCCTTATGTATTATATCTATCCATATATAACTGAATACAGCAGGATCAAATGTGTGCACTGTTCTGCAGCTGCTTTTTATCTCACAGTACATTCTGGATGACTTGCTATTATTGTTATAAAATTCTAATATATCCTTTTTTCCCCCTTCATTCTGGGGATTAAACTTGGTACCTGATGTATGGTAGGCAAGTGCTTTATAACTCACAGCCCTTTTCTTTCTTTCATTTTGTTTTTGAGATAGGGTCTCACTAATTCGCCCAGGCTGACCTTGACCTTATAATCTTCCTGTCTTGGCCTCCGGAGAAGCTGGGGTTCTGGGTGTGTACTACCACAATGGTTTGACTTGTCTGTCTTCACAATTGCAATAGTTTATTCTGTGGCTACTTTTGTTTAAATTATGAAATATTTCAAATAAGTTGAGGAAACAGAGAAATAAAATCTTTGTTATGCTTGGACCCCTCCATGATCTCCCTCTGCTCGCGTCTGGTCTTCCCTCCTGTATCCAGTGTCTTCTCCCCATTGATCTGTTTGCATGGGCCACAGGCCATCAGTTGCACTGTTTATGTATTTTTAATGTCTGCATCGGTAGTGTCACTCTTCTTGTCCCTTTGACACTTGCTCTTCACGGTGGTTTTGAGGTTCGCCCATGTTAACACTCACGCATCCGCTTCCGCTGTCACAGCTGTTCTACACTGTGACTATCTAGACATCCTTCACTGGAATGTGAAGATTGTTTTGTTTCTCATTACACATAGTCACGCTCACACAACCGTGTTCATAGTCCATGTCACAGGAAGGAGGTTTTCCTAGGCCTTCATCAGTTTCACATCCATCTGGGGAGCTTAGAAAGAGAAAGAAGCCCACTGAGTGCCTATAAACTATGATAAAGCCCAAATATGAAAAGTTATTGGACGTACAGAAAATTGTCTGCCAAATACCAAAGAGGGCAATTAAAGACAGTAGAAATCACCAAACCGTAGAGACCCAGAAACAGAATGAGGTGCTATCACTGTTCCTGTGTCTGGCTTGACTAGATGTTGGACATGGGCATACTGGCTTTTATTGACCTGAAGCCATGAAATTTTGTTTCCGTATGTCTTCTTCAACATTCGGTATTATCAGTCTTTTAAAATTTCATCTATCTG
>PVIR01011975.1:0-45158 GCA_004026965.1 Petromus typicus | reverse complement strand
AAAATCCTCAATGGAGGAAAGATAGCCTCTTGAACAAATGGTGCTGGAAAAACTGGGCTTTAACTTGCCAAAGACTAAAACTAGATCTAACTCTTTCACCATGTACCAAGCTAAAATCAAAGTGGATAAGAGACATAAATATTAAAACAGATACTCTAAACCTTCTGCAAAACAGATTAGGTAAATCTCTCTAAGACATTGGCTTAGGGAAAGACTTCATGAACAAAACTTCTATAGCACAGGAATTGGCTGAAGAAATCAACAAATGGGACCTCATTCTTTTAAAAGGCTTCTGCACAGCAAAGGAAACCATCAACAGTGCAGAGAGGCAGCCAACAATGTGGGAAAAAATCTTTACCAGCTGTTCCTCAGACAAAAGGCTACTATCTAGAATATATAAAGAGCTAAAAAAAAAAAAATCAGCCCACCCAAATTTAATGACCCAATTCAAAAATGGGCATCTGAAATGAACAGATATTTTTCAGAGGAAGAAGTAAGAGCAGCTAAGAAGCATATAAAGAAATGCTCAACATCTTTAGTCATTCGAGAGATGCAGTTGAAAACAACACTGAGATTTCATCTCACTCCACATAGAATGGCTGCCATTTCAGATTCAGCCAACAGAAAATGTTGGCGAGGCTGCGGAGAAGAAAGAACGCTTCTCCACTGTTGGTGGGACTGTAGACTTGTACAACTGCTGTGGAGATCAGTTTGGAGAATCCTCAAAAGGCTAGGATTGGAGGTCCCATTTGATCCAGCCATCACCCTATTATATACACAGAATAATTAAAAGACTCATATCACAGTGACATATGTGCTCCCATGTTTATAGCAGCCCAATTTGTGATTGCTACCTCTTGGAAATACACAGGTGTGCATCAACTGGAGACTGGATAAAAAAGCTGTGGTTCTTCTACAGAATGGAATATTACTCTGCCATAAAAAATGGTAAGTTTGAATCATTTATACTTAAATGGGCATACCTTGAGGATATCCTCATAAGTGAAATAAATAGGGCACAAATAGTTACATATCGCATCTTTTCTCTGGTATAAGAAAGTAAAGGTGTAAATGAGTCCTAGAATTTTATGATATATATTGTGAAATAGAAAATGCTTAAAGTAAAATAGGATGAAAGGGGAAAAATTATGAGATTATAACAAAAAGTAAGGAAACAAATGTTATGTATGTGGGTGGGGCGGTAGAGTGGGTAGGGCTATGGAAAAAATGAGAATTAAGTTGTGTCTTATACTGGAATGGATTATTTTCTATCATCAATTTTTGCTACTTTTCAACTTATTCTTTCTCTAATTTTTTCTCTTACTGTTTCCATTGCATAAAACTTAGTGTCTGGATACTGTCTTATATTCCTGGGTGTTCTTTTATATTTTGTTCTCCTCAATTTTTAAACTTCATTTTTAAATTTCTTATTGACTTATACTCAAGGTAACATCATTTCCACAATAGCCTTACTGTGCTAATTTTTCTGAATATACTGTGTGTTTTTAAATAATTTTTAAGTCTTTTGAACATTCTGAAGAGTTTTAAGCTTTATTTCTGAAGTAGGTCATGTCGATTCAGATGTCTCCTCAAAGGTAGAAATAGCTTTACAGAATTCATCAGTGGAACAATCTGGTTTGAATTTTCTTTTAAGAAAGTTGGATGCTGGATCTTTTGAAAATGTCAAGGAAATCAAGAGATGTAGGAATCATGGAGGGTGGGAGAGGAGAGCAAGCTAAAAGAACTCAGTTGTGTTTATACAAGGGCCAAAGCCCGACAATGAATGTAACTACTGTGAACTGCAAATTGTATGAAAACATAACTCTGTTTAATCAAGGTAGTGAGATAATTTTATGACAATAAGGTTGTTAGCAGAAAATTTTCTGTGATGTCATTTTTATGGTACAAAAAAGCAATGTATTTATTACCTGCAAGTAAGTATAAGCTATTATACATTATTAAAGTCATTGATCATTTTGTTAAAGTTTGAATACCTATAGTATCTATAGTAATCATCCCACTTCACTTCTATGACTTAAAATTTAATTTCACTTACACTATTTTTAATCAGTCTATCTACAATTTACCAATTTCCAAGCCTATTGTAAGAATAAATATTTTGAGTTCACTTTTCCTGTTATCCTTTCATTAGAAAAGAATTAATATTCATTGAAGTTGCTTTTTTTGCTGGTTATTTTAAAAATTTACATGTTAAAGTCTCATATTTCTAATTATTATTAAATTTAATTTCATTATTCTAATATTTTTACTCTTTATCATTTAAAGTGTTTAAATACAAACATCTGTTAGATCTTCTATGGGATTTATTTCCGTATTTGTGTCATGCATATTGAGAACTCTGCATTGATCAGTTATATTTTTTCAAGTAACAATTTTTATTGAATGACAATCACCATAAACACGAGATTTTTTTTCAAGTTAGTAAATGCAAGATCTTGTTTTATTAATACACGTTTGTGGTACATGCTATTTATTTTGCCAATTTTGGATGTGGAGCATTTTTGTTTTTCATTCTACAGCTGAAAAACAATGCATGATTTGCATATTTGGTCTTTTACATATTATGCCTCCATGAATTTCAAAGTCTTTATGTTTTTATTTCTCTTTGGTCTTATATGAACTTTACATTCAAATCTTTATAAAGACTCACACTATTCCAGTGTTTGCCAAATATTGCAATTCCACAATTGCATTTGTTAATAACTGTTAATGATTTCTTTACTTTCTCACCAAGATCAGTGCTGCCTTCTTATTATATCCTTTCCAGCACATAATTTGAGGTATTTCTTTAGAGTTTATATATGAATTGCTTATAAATTAACAATGATTTGAAGCTTTTTATGTTACTATGTCACTCATATACTCTCTTTAGTGATCTATGCAAGCATGCCCATTTTTCCTTAAATTTGCCTCGTTTAGAAAGGTGAAGGAAATTGTTACACATTCAAAGTGCAAGTCCTCTACACCTATACAATTTGCACATCTCTCATTTGGTAGGCTGTCTCTTTTTAATGGCTTTTATTAAAGCACAAAATGTTTATCTGTGATGCATCCTAATTTAGCATTGTTTTCATTAGTCATGTCTTTGGAAATATATCTTTTTCATATTAAAGCTCACACATTCTTTTAAAGTCCCTAAGGGTAGATATAAGTTATAGTAGACTGAAAATTTAAAATAATGAATAAACACATTTCTTAATCAGGAAATATGTATTGAGTCAATGAATGGTTAAAAACAGTAAGAAGTAAGGTGGCCTGCATCTTGATGGAGAAGAGCAGGGCCCTGCGAGATGTTTGGAAGAAATTCCAGGACGCTCAGCAGAATCCTCAAGCACTCGGGAAAGGGGGAAAACAAATTCCTCTAGTAGTACTGGAAAGCAGCCTGATTGGAGAAGCCGGATCACTGACCTCCAGTATCAGGGTGCTGGTAACAGAAAACAGGGTAGGTCCTTGATTCAGCAGCCAGTGACAATGCCATCTTAAGAATGTGTCCAATGGTAAATGAGTCCTAGAATTGTATGTTATATATTGTGAAATAGAAAATGCTCAATGTAAAATAGGAAGAAGGGGGAAAATGTTGAGATCGTAACAAAAAAGTAAGGAAACAAATTTTATGTAAATGGGGGTGGTGGTAGGGTGGGTAGGGCTATGGGAAAAAATGAGAATTAAGTAGTGTCTTATACTGGTACAAATCCCCATTATGGAGTGCAATCATGATGCATATATGTAATGTACCAATAAATATTAAAAAATAAAAAAATTAAAATAAAAGAATGTGTCCAACGGCCCAAAGGGACGGCGGGCTGCAGAATTTGATTTTGCCTTTCTATGAGACAAACAGATTTCAACCTAAGTATTGAGTACAGCACAGACCTGGCCAAAGATACGGTCTTGGGAGAGAATCTGCCCCGGAGCGGAAAGATTATGGCAAGGGGTGTCCAGCCGCACAGTCAGGTGCCTCTGGAGTCTGGCACAGCTTAGACCCCTGTCTGGGAAAAAACACGATCTTGGAGGAGCTTCAGGTGCCACGGGGGAGGGCGCCAGCCGGGCGGCTCTGAGCGTGCCTCACAGGGCAAGTGGCAGCTCACAGAGCGGGAGCTCTATACCTGGAGCTCAGGTAAGGTGAAGAAAACAACTTGAGGTCGTGTCTACGTCCCAGGGAGGAGGCTGAGCGCAGTGGGGCGGGCTGGGCTGCTATTTGGGGTGCTCAGCTGCTCCACTTAGCAGCTCGGATCAGATCTCATGTCTGGGAACAAGACATCTCCAGGGAGTGTCTCACCCCTTGTGGGTAAAACCTACGATGGCGGCAGCTGAGCTGCTGTGAGCCGCGCCCAGTAGAATCTTCTGATTCTGGCAGATTGGAAGTAAATTCAACAAGTCGATTTTCTTAGAAAAATAATTTTAAAATGTCCCATAATAATAGCAAATGACTCTCCTAAGCGGTCGTTTCGTGACAGACTTTAGTTCAAGCACACTTTAACCTCATCTTACATGGTGACTACTGTTACATCTGGGCTTCATAGTGTAGGAAACTGGGTGAAATGACACAGAAGCAACCTCCCTGCACTTGGGAACTGATCTTTAGTGGATCAAATCCACTAAACTAAAACAAAAGAGGACCCCTTTCACAATTCATTACATTTCATTAGAATGAAGTTCAAAACTGTCACAATATTTAAAAATCACCTATTATTATGTAAGCGTATTTACACGGAAGCTGATGAAGCACAGAAATTGTATAGTTGTCAGATGACAAGGCACAGACAGGGCGGTTTTTAGAATAGTGTGCTTCAGGGTCAGTGGATACCGAATCAAAGGGAATTTTTCTTACAGTAAATAGAAAATTAATTTACAAGAAAATTAACAACAGTAATACTATGCTAAAGAGAATCCAATGATGCTGCCCATGATTTCCTTACCACTTTTTCTATCAAACATAGGAAGAACACTTGTTTCTCCGAGACTCTATCTTACATGGCTAAATAGGCCAAGGATTAAAAGTGAAGCCATGATCCGTACATTCCGGAGGTTCTGAGATCACCTGGGGAAATTCTGTACTGACAGAAAAGTAACCAATATGCTAATGCAGGTGTCTCCCCTTAGGAATCCAAATGCTCTCAGGTTTTCTTTGGCACCTGAATCCAAGCCATCAAAAAATACTTTAAAGGTAGTTGCTTGATACTTAAGTGAAAATAAAGTGATTTCAGGAAGTTGCCTTAGATTCTTAATGCTATTGTAACAAATTACTGTAAACTTAGGGGCTAAAGCAATACACATTCACAGTCTTTCTGTTTTTGCTGATCAGAAGTTTGAACAGGGTCCACTAGATGAAAATCAAATTTATTTTATGTGGCTATAACGAAAGACTATATTTTTCTCATTTTCCTCTTCTGTAATCCTCCTTGATTCCTTGGTTCATAGATTCTTCTAAGCAATGAGATCTTTGGATTTCTGCTTTTTCAAGTCTCCTCTGACCTCTGTTATTTAGTCCACACACACAACTCCAGATAATATCTTTACCTCCAAATCTTTAGTTTAATCGCACCTCCCAAAGCTGTTCTGCCATTTGCATTGAACTTGTTTGGAGTTTTCAGGAATGAACGAGTGGGCACCTTTGAAAGGAGCTTTATCCTGCCAGCGCAAGAAGAACGTGGTGGATCAGAGCATCACCTCTACCCTCTGTGGAGTGTATGGAATTCCATGGCCAACACTTACCTGCTGTAATACATTACTTATATGTTTTCACCTGCCTTTTTAAAAATTCAAATCTGTAATGGTACATTATATATACACATCATAGTCACTTTCAGCATTGAGAATTTGTACCAGTATATGATTTGATTCTCATTTTTTCCTCATTTCCCTTACACACCCCACCCCCTATATACTTAGGCTTTTCCTTTTTTATTAACATCACATTCTTTTTCCCCTGGATATTTGTCTCTATACCCCATTTCCTTTCAAATATTTTCTATTTCACAATATCTACTATATATACTAGAACTCATTCACATCTTAATTTTCTCATACCAGAGAAAATATATATTTACACATCTGTGACCTATTTATTTCACTGAGGATGTGTTGAAGACACATCCATTTGAGTAAGAATGGCTCAATCTTATCATTTTTATGGCAGAGTAATATTCCATTCTACAGAAGAACCACATCTTCTTTATCTAGTCTCTTGCTGATGGATATTTTGGTTGTTTCCAAGATCTAGCAATCACAAACTGAGCTGCTATAAACATGGGTGAACATCTAACTCCACAAAGCATGGCTGCCATCTCAGAATTAGCCAACAACAAACGCTGGGGAGGCTGTGGAGAAAAAGGAACCTTTCTGCACTGTTAGTGTGAGTGTAGACACATACAACCTCTGAGGAATCAGTTTGGAGATTCCTCAAAAAACTAGGTGCCGAGGTCTCATTTGATCCTGCTATTCCTCTGTTAGGTGTATTCACAAAAGAAATGAAAGATTCATATCTTCATGGCCTGTCCATTTTTGAAAAATAAGGAATCATAGTAGAAGCTACTTGAAAAATGTGAATTTACATAGATGAATGCACATATACAAAGCTTGGAACAATGTTTGGTAAATAGTAATAACCAGATAAATATTTTTAAAACAAAAAACAAAGAAACCATTCAGTGCTCTTCTTAAGGAATGTATAGAGAGAAGCTAAGGGTGTCACTGGGTTCCAATTTGTTCTATGGCTACCTTTATTATTTTCTTAATTGCAGAACTGATTTCTAATGTTCATGCACTTGCAAACAAACAATTACTAAAAACTACCTAAAATGATTTTGGTATGTTTGTGGTCAAAATATTACTAATGAATACTTATTTCCTCTAAAATTTTACTCAAGTTACAAGTCTTTTTAAAATTCTCTTCATTGGTGTCCACTTATCATTCAAAAAGTCATATATAATTGATGCATACAGCTATAGGAGTTTTAAAATAAGTGTGCTTTGTGAAATCATCAAGTTCATAAGCATTTCCATGACCTCTCATCGGTACATTTCTATCACATCTATTATTATTTTTAGTCTCTGTGTGAATAACATTAACATAATATCTATCATTTCAAAATATTTGAGTATGTCATAGAGTATCGTTAGCTATTTGCACCATGCCACAAAGTAGGTCATCAGAATTTATCCCTAAGAAATGAAAAAAAAGATGCAAATACATAAAATTCTAGATGGAAAAGGAGATAATGCATCTGTTACCACAGAAACAAAATCTTTAGAGACTGTTATGGACAATTACATGCCAACAAATTTAAAATTCAGAAGAAATGAATATTTGTTGACTATATAACCTATAAAACTGAACCATGAGAACAATGCAAACATATGCAGATTGATAACAAGTATCTCATTTGAATTAATAGTAAGTTTCTGGCATGAAAATCTCAAAGTTATACATCTTCAATGCTTGAATTTGGTCAAATTTTTTTATAAGAACTAATGTCAGTTGTCTTACTCTGGACAGATTTTAAGGAAGAAACTGAACTCACTCAACAAGGTCATTTCCTTGATACCAAAATAAAACATATTCCATTATCAAAAAAGAGCAAGAAGTATAGATGTAAAACTTCTCAACAAAACATTCAGCAATACAATCAAATATATACACATTCTAATAGATTATGTAATAAGATAAAAATAGGTTTTTTTATCTCTGGAATTTAATGATAATTAAGGGCACCTCAACAGATGTTATGCACCCACCTACCATAATGAAGGACAGAGACCCTCCTAGTGAATGCATGAAAGCTTTTGATAACATTCAACATTCCTTTCTATGACACATTTTAAAACTTTCCAACACTAACTAAGTACCTGAACATAACAGAGATAATGTATGTAAAATTTACAGCTAACATCACATTGAATGAGGGGAATGAACTATCATTTTCTCTAGGATAGGGCAAAGAGACAGCAATCTATGTTTCTCATCATATTCCTCAGTAGAATATTGGAAGTCTAAGCCAGAGCAAAGGGAAAAGGAAAGATGTGTCCCTATGCAAATCAATGATTTTTAACTAAAGGAAAAGTAGTAAGTAACAGAAATACATTGCAATCACTTTGATCTTATCATTATAGGTTATTTACATATATGAAAATTCACACAGTCCTTCAGAGAAAGCAGTTGTATGAAAAGTGTCCATGTTAATGTTTTATATTTAAAATAAATGTGTTTCTTTTATGTTACTGTGACTATCTATGTAAAGTTTATCTTTGAGTTATCTCTCACAGCATATTTTACCTCAATAGAGAGCATCTGTTCTGGGCGTGATGGCTCATGTCTGTAACAACGGTGCTCTGGGAGGCTGAGCTGGAAGGATCCAGAGTTCGAGCCCAGACTAAGAAACGTAGTGGGATCTTGTTTCAAAATAAAAATAAATAAATACAAAGTGCTGAGTGTAGATCAGTGCAAAGCTTCTGAATTCAACCTCCAATACCCAGCAGAAGAAAAAAGTTATTCTTGTTGTTTCTCTGCCATTTCATATTTTGTAGCGTGTTTTCCATGTATATCTCTCCAATAAACTAAGAAAATACATTGTAATCCAAACTGAGGGAAAGAAGTAATCTCAATTCAATGTTCACTACTGATAGAATGAGATTGTATATATATATATATATATATATATATATATATATATATATATAATACATATAATAATTATATAATATATTATATATTACATAATATATAGTAATTTTATATACAACATATAATAATTATATAATAATTTATATATAATATACAATATATTAATATATTATATGCAATACTTTAATATATTATATAATAATTAATCTTAATTATAATATTATATAATGCATAATATACAATATACATTATATGTTAATTATATAATATAATATGTATAATGTGTATAATGATTTAATCTTAATTATATATTATATATACAATTTAATATATATTAATTTATATATAATATATTATATATATACAATAATTTAATCTTAATTAAAATTTCAAATGTATGTTGTGTTGTTTTGTTTGTTTGCTTGCTTGAGTCAGGTTCTCACTATGTAGTTAGGCTGATCACTCTGCAGCCCAACCTGGCATTAAACTTGTAGCAATCCTTCTGCCTTAGCCTCCAAAGTGCTGGGATTACAGATGTGTGTTGGAATGCTCAGTTCACTTTGTTGTTTTCTATTTAATATGTTAACAAACATTTCCTAAACCTTTTTAGGGTAACTAGCTTTCTAAGGTGAAACATGTAATTTAAAAAAAGTAGAACAAAATATTTGCATCTAAAAGTATTATACATCAGATTGAAGGGCTGGTTCTCAGTCATCCTCATTGTCCCCCTAACATTGTAACAAAAAGTATCTAAGCACTATTTCATTTTTTAAAAGTTTATAAGTATGTTTATATATTTTATTCAGTGAGGGTGTAATTAGTCCTCACTAATTTTACTTATTTAACTTATAAATAATTGAAAATTTTATGATATGTAATTATTTTTTATTGAAATCTTTATTGGTAATTACATATATGAATCATGATTGCACTCCATAATGGGGATTTATACCAGTATAAGACACAACTTAAGTCTCATTTTTTCTCATAGCCCTATCCACTCTACCACCCCCCTATATATATATATATATATATATATATATACAATTTTTTCCTTTCTTTTTTGTTATAATCTTGTTATTTTTCCCCCTTCACCCTATTTTACTTTGAGCATTTTCTATTTCACAATATAAACATACAATTCTAGAACTCATTTACATCTTTATTTTCTCATACCAGAGAAAAGATGCGATATGTACCTATCTGTGACCTATTTATTTCACTTATGAGAATATCCTCAAGGTATGTCGATTTAAGTAGAAATGATTCAAACTTATCATTTTTAATGGCAGAGTAGTATTCCATTCTGTAGAAGAGCCACAGCTTTTTTATCCAGTCTCCAGTTGATTGACAGTTGGGTTGTTTCCAAGATGTAGCAATCACAAACTGAGCTGCTATGAACATGGGAGGGGAGCACATATGTCACTGTGATATGAGTCTTTTAATTATTCTGTGTATATACCTAGCAGGGTGATGGCCAGGTCAAATGGAACCTCCAATCCTAGCTTTTTGATATGTAATTATTTTCTCACTCTTCTCTGATATTTGCTTAAGTTAAAAACACTGATCTACAGTATCACTCACATAATGAGTAAATTACCACCATTCTTCTAACATGCAAACCTCAATGAGATTTGTGCTGAGGGGTTCATGAGAAAAAGCTGAGATTAGTAAAAATGTTTTCCATCTTCTTCATTTACTGGAAAATAGATGTTTAAAAAGAAATGAATAGCAAGTTGGTTAAGAATATATGTGAAATTTTCACTATCCTATGTGAAAGCAAGTTAAAAATGTATTTTTAAGTCATAATAGCAGAGAGATAAAAACTGTAAACTGAAGTGGGTTTATAGAGTAGTTGGTGATATGTAAATCTTGGAGATATACTTTTCCTGGTAATTATAATTACTGCTGTGATGAAGCACATGATACACAGAATGACTGCATATGGAATTACATACTAGCGTCTAACTTGAACTTGCTGTGACATCAAATCCCTTTGGCAGTGAATGAGGCTGAAGCTGCATATCTCTCAGGATCTTACCCTAGCCAGGGCCTCTCATATGCAATTCAAATTTGTGGGGATATAGTCAGAACACAAGGTGCAGTTACTGTTGTGGTGGTGGCAAAAATGAAAAACTTCTGCCTTCCACAATTCCACCAGTTTGACATGGGGGATTTTTTTTTTTTTTTTTTAAACAGGGTCTCACTTTGTAGTTCAGGCTGGCCCTGAGCTCAGCTCAAACTCACATCACAGCAGTCCTCCTGCCTCTGCCTCCCGAGTGCTGGGATTACAGGTGTGAGCCACCACGCCCGGCACTGTGGTTTGTGGTACTGATTGCTGCTGGATTTGAGTCTCCACGCCCAGTATTGTATGTGGTTACCAGGGATCGAACCCGGGTCCTTGTGCTTGCAAGACAGGCACCGGAACCACTGAGCTAAATCCCTGGACCAAGGGGATTTTTTTTTTAATACCACTGATATATTATTTTATGTATTAGCCTTACTGTATCGCTGAGTTTGTTTGTAGGGAACACTGACTAATATGCATGGTTCTGTCAACACAGGGTATAATAATGTTACTGCCTGTGTCATAGGCCATTTGTCCTTCTGAGAATGAATATAATTTTAGTATTTTCATTATTCACCTCTACTCTATTGTTTACCTTTTTGTTGCACTTTTGTGGATAATACATTAAGTAATATTTTCCTGCTATGTTATTTTGTCTTTTTAATTTCATTTTGTTTTGGTTTTGCTCTGAGGCAAAGAGAAATTCTGGACCCAATATTGAATACTTTTGGTTACTCTTTTATTAATGACTTAGCATCTGTTACACTTAGTTTGTAATAGCATACAATATGCCAAGACATTCTAACTGCTACTTGGAGCTGCCAAAATCATAACAATAGTCAGAAGAAAGCATAGACTTACCAAATATCATCATAAAATATCAACAGCTATACTTACATATGTATACTGCATACGTAATTATTTAATAACAAATATAGTTGTTCTGTTACTACAAAAATATCTGTTCTACAAAATATATGCTTAGTTTTATAAAATCCAGTATGTTAAAATTTTCATTTTTTAAATTTTTGAAAAGATATTTTGTCATGTGCTTCAAGTAAATAATGCTAGAATATTCTACTTGTTGAATCTTACAAAATAACAAAGTAGTTTTTCAGTGCATGAAGATACCACTTAGTATTCTCAACATGTAACAATTCCCACCTGTTTAATAGATTCTGTTAAACTAAAAGAAATTTACATCTATATTACCCTTATTTACATGATGAACCTGTAATCTCAGATTAGTATGATAGAGCTTTTTTCAAAGAGAAATGATATATGAATGCTAAACTATCACAACAACCATGTTTTAGTTGACTGACATTAAATTTAAACATACTTTGATTATTCTAAATCCCAAAACACAGTCCTCTTCTTAGCGTTTAGTGTTTCTACAAAATGGAAAATAAGGAAAACTAAAGGAGAGCACGTGGGTAAAGAGATTAGAAACCTGAAAATATGAAAAACAAGGATTCATCTTGTGAAAGGAAAGACACATTCCCGTCTCATTATGGTTTTTAATTTTTTAATCTTTACTTTCAAGTGCAAATTTTGTTTTTAATTATTCACTGAACTGGGTAAATATTTTCATACTGAAATCAGATGTCAGAGCAAAAATGTAGATTTTTTGTCTTCCTATCCAAGAGATTTTTGTTTTTATATTACAAAATACACTTCTTCATATAGGCATGTAAATGTAATTAATATTAAGAAATAGTTTCAAATCACAATCATATTTAAAATTTTATAAAACTGAAAACGATGGAGATTTAAACTAGTGAAAAGGCAAAAATATTTATTTAATAATATTTCCACAAATTTCTTCTGTAAACCTGTCAAATTTGAAAAGCATTCTCACTTTGAAAAAAAAAAAACTTGTAAAGAACTGACATAAATAGAATTTATGATACAAAAGGGAAAATGGTCCCTCAGCGTTGCTGTTCAGAATGTGGCCCGCAGATGGCGGCACTGATGCGGAAAGGCAGGGAAATGTTAAACCCTTAATCTGCACTCATATCTCCTGTCCCTTTCCAGAAGAAGCTTTGTTGAATGAAATTTAATTCCTTCTTGAGGTGTAGAAAAAGATTGTGTGAAATTAAAAGACAGAAATTTGCCTATAGAGTACATATCAGAGCAATTGTGCCGATTCTAGCATTTGGAAGACATCATGGTTATAAAACCCAGGTTAGTGTTCTCAATACTAACATGCATTCTTTGTGTGATAAGAAGTTTCTACTTTAAGAACCACTATTCAGTGGTTCATTGTGGTAGCTGGTCTTCAAAGCAAGGCCTATGGTCCATACCTCCCGATAGGCTCCGAATACTCCTCTCTTTGTAAAATAATTAGTTTACATTGCCAGGAACAGATGGAAAAAATGATGGCGTGTCATTTCCACGCTTAGTTTATAAAAGAATGATGTTGATCAGGGGTATCTCCTTGGTCTTTAAGCCCTTACAGTAAGGGAAGGAATCTTCCGTGCTCTGAGCAGCCCTACCTAGCGGTCAGGGTGGTGAATTGCAGCTCTTGTCCTGCATGAGTTTGAGTTAGCCTGTGGTGTGGTCATGCCACACAGCTTAGATTAGCTCTCGAATATGCCAGCTAAAGTCTAGACCACTCAAAAATTAATATTATACGGTCAAGTATATTAAAAGATAATGTAAGGGAGGACTTCATCATCAAAATATATTCCTCATTGTTTTCTCTGCCTCAGTTAACTCATAAATGTATTTCTAAACAATTTACTTCATACCTCAGTCTCCAGATGAAGCTTGGAATGCATCACAGTTGGTCTTAACCACAGATAACAGAGGAAAATTTTTTTTTTCATATTCAAGACTTTGGTGAAAAAAAAAGAGTACTCAGAGTTTGTGGAAAATGGTTTCACCTGGTAAACTTTGAGACGAGTAAAAAGAAGTACAATAGATAACTTTCTTGCCCAAATAACAACTCTTGTCACCCAGTATTAATTAGTTATTCTATAAAGAATATTTGTTTCTTTCTACAAATAATGTCTATTTTTCTTTCTAATCTTTCATTTTTTTCCCCATTTTCACTTTTCTTCTTAGGGAAAGAGATACAATAAAATAAAATATATAAATACAAAAGATTTTTTTTAAAGGGAAGAAAATCTCCAACTGGAAAGATAAATAAATTAATTTTACCTTCTAACTTTCCAAAACCTCTTCTTTATGGGCTAAGACCACGGAAAAATGAACAGGTCTTTTCTTTTGATGAAAAATATTTCTGTGCATAGAGGTGTAGGTTTTGAAGGCGATTAGATCATACAGGATAAATGCACTGACTTGTCCATAGCTCCCAGTTTGTTAGGGGGTGGGGCCAGTTGAAGGAAGTGTGTCACTGGGGTTATGTCTCGAATGTAGTCTGTCCCCAGTTCCTTTTCCTCTCTTCTCTTGCTTCCTGCTCTTGGCTTCTTGGCTGCCATGGCTTTGACAGCTTTTCTTCAATGGACCATTTTACCGTGGTGTTTCTGCTTTAAGACCAGCCAACAATAAACTGAAGCTTCGAAAACCAGGAGCCAAACAATCCTTGGTTTTCCTTTAAAGGGTATGTGTCTGGGATTTGGTGCCCTATGTAGTGGGCAAATACCACACACTAGGAAAGGTGAGAATGAATGAAAAATAACCTATACACATAACAATTTGACATTTTCAGGTAAAATTAGAGTGAAAACTTACTCTGCTATGCTTAGTTAAATTACAGCTCTGATATAATGCTTTCTGACATTTTATTCAATTGGAAAATTTTCAACATAATTAGAACTATATAAGAAAAGAAATGTGACTTTAAAAGTGTTCTTTTAGAAAATGAATAAGGAGGATGTGTAGGAAGAGCTATTAACTTTCTTTGCTTGGAAACAACCTCTGGGAAATTAATAAAGCACACTACCGGGTGTTTGGGTGGGTCACCAGCCATGACTTTTGTGCTCTCTCCTTCCTTCCATTTTGGCATCATAGCCATGGTCAACTACCCTGAGTGGGGCATTGTTGTTTCCCTGCAAACCTTCCACATTGATTTCCTGCCTTGGATCCAGCTAGTGATGGACCAGTTCCTCTAAAATTCTGACTCAAGTCACCTATATTAATTTGTGGCTGCCAGGTATTTGATAATAACAACAGGAAGATAAACTAATACAGAGAGTGACTGCATATGTAAACCATAAATATCTTGAATCATCTGCAGGAAAAGGATATAATAAAGACCCAACACTAATCTTCATGAGAATGTGAATAAAATTAAATTATTGTTTATGAAATTACAATATTTTGCAAATACTGGAATAGTGAGGTTTTGTAGACATCTGTACATGAAGTTTATGTATGACCTGAGAGAAATAAAAACACCAAACATTAGTTGAAGTTCATGGAGACATAATAGTAAAAGGCTAAGTATACAAATCATGAAATTAATGAAAGTTGATCACATGGAATAAGAGCCTAGAATGGTGGAGATAGAAGGGGTATGGAGCACAGAGGGGAGAGGAGATATTGATCACTGGGTATAAAATTTACATGTATATAAAAGGAATAACTTGTTGACTCTTGTTGATAGTTTATTCTATTTTTTAATTCAATAAAGAACTTTGAATTTTCTCAGTAGGAAGAAATGGCAAATATTTTAGGTAGTAGATTTGTACATATACTAATATGATCATTATATAAAGTATAAATATATGAAAAGATCTATTTTTAATTCACAAGAATATTTGTGTTCTTTTAAAACAAAATAAAAATAATTTTAAAAATTAATTTAGAAGATATTTTAAAAGTTTGTTTGACTTACACTGAATATTCTAGTTTCTAGTTTCATATTTATTTTGGTTTTCTGGCAGCAGATTATTTTTATTTGAAAAGTTTATAATACTCAAAGGCAATGTGTAGAGAAATTAGATATTATTGATTCCAATTTTATTTAAGATCAATGTAATATTCAACTATTTGATTTAATTGAAGCTGCTAAATATACAAGGCAAGAATATCCACTCCAATGAGAGAGGAAAAAAAGGAAAAGAAGACTTTAATTGACAACATGAAAGTGGAAAGGTGACAGATATCATAGGAAAAAGCTGGTACAGCTGGAACCATAACAGGTCTCAGCTGTTTGGAGATAGGACAAGATTTCCAAAGTGCCCTCTGCTGGGAATATTTCAGTTTGGCCACTTGTCTAAAGAGATGGAAGAAAAGTTAGATGCTTGGCCTGTCGATCTCCTGTTGCCTCAGGGAGTATAAAGAAAGGACAAGGAGAAGAAAGGTAGGAACTTCTAAGAAGCAATAGGCTTTGCTTATACCAACTTTCTGTTCACCTAGAATGAGTGGAGAGAGAGAGCTGAGGGCAAGTTCAGATAGGATAAGGTTTCAGCTTGCACATGTCTAAGAGAACAAAGTGAACAATAAAAAGAAAGAAAAGATAATGATGAACAAGACAGTACTGCTTGAAAGTTGAGTGAGCTAGGGCCGGGGATATAGCTCAGTGGTTCCGGCGCCTGTTTTGCAAGTGCAAGGACCCGGGTTAACAATACTGGATGTGGAGACTCACCCCAACAGCAATCAGCACCACACACCACAGTGCCAGGTGTGGTGGCTCATGCCTGTAATCCCAGCACTCCCGGGAAGCAGAGGCAGGGGGACTGCTGTGATGTGAGTTGGAGGCTGAGCTCAGGGCCCACCTGAACTACAAAAAAGTGAGACCCTGTCTCAAAAAAAAAAAAAAAAAAAGAGAGTTGAGTGGGCTGAAAGATATCATTCTGATCTAACCATTTTAAAAATTTTATTTTAATACCTAAAAAAAATTTTTAGGGTCTGAGAGATTATTATCAATTATTTATGGTGCATTGAGATTTCAAAATATAATCATGCAGTAATAAAGTCTTTCCCTTTATTAGTTTAAAACAAAAGATTACTTTTAAATTTAATTATAAATATATGTAATTTGCACATATATATTTCTGAATAATTACAGAAATCAATGGTATATGTGACTATATTAAAATTATTAAACATTGATGAAAATTGATGTAAATATAATTTTTAAAATTATACATCATAAATAGGGAATTATGAACACCAAGCAATGGAAAAATCAAGGTGAAAATATTATTGTCCAATATGCAACCTTTTATATCTGATGGTGTTGCATATAACATGGCATGAGACATTAAAAATATTAGGAATCAGGTGTCCAAATAACAAACTGTGCATATACTTATCCATAGTACAGTATATCTTTACAACTTGATTTTGTAACTTCAGTAACCCATTGTGCTGAAGATCACACAAGTTTTTAAATGTTCGGATGAAATTCATATATGTTACCTAAGAAAATTCAAGGAAGAAGAGTTTTTAAAAATTTAATTATGACCTCTAGGTATGGACATTCCAAAAGTGAAACCCATGTATCAAAGGATTAACCAGAAATGCACAATGATCTTTTATATAATTTGCTATAACAAGCCGTAGCTCTTTTTTTTTTTTTTTTTGAGACAGGGTCTCACTTTGTAGTTCAGACTGGTGCTGAACTCACTATGTAGTCCAAGTGAGCCTCGAACTCATCAATCTTCCCTCCATGCCTTCTGAGTGCTAGGATTACAGGAGTGAGAGATCACGCCCCATATTGTGGTATGTGGTACCGAGGATCGAATTCCTGACCTTGAGCTTACCAAGCAGATGCTAGAACCTCTGAGCTAAATCCCTGGTCCACCATGCCATAGTTTTGTGCAACTCTATTAGTAAAGGACAGGTTATTTTCTTTAAAATCACACTCCTACTTGTTTTTACAGGAAAAAAAAATGTGGACCATGAAATTGACACAATACCTCCCCAAATGACCTCAGATTAGATGTTTAAAGTATTATGAGAACCTAGCTTGCTTATTCTAAGACAAAAAATTGCACATTATTCTTTTTTACATTAAAATCTTTATTGGTATATTATGAGTACACATCATCAATGCATTCAACATTGAGAGTTTGTATCAGAATATGACACGACTTGATTCTCATTTTCCTCCTTCCCCCTACCCTGCCACCCCCACTCCCTATATATATAAGCTTTGCTTACTTTTTTTCTTTAATACTATCACATTCTTCCCCCCGCTATGTTTTATACTGCCCAAAATGATACATTTCTTAAGCCAGACAAGCTCTGAGACTGCATCACTGAGACGTTTCAAATGTCACAAAGAATCCAGAAGTGACAAGTATGTGTTTCCTTGAAATGCAAGCCTATCAAATTCAAATGTGCAAATCAACATCTTTTCAATAAGCAAGAATATTTGATGTTCTTTTAATATAAAATATATTATTATAGATATTGCATTGATGTTTAATTATTTGCCTATTAAAACTTACAGGAAGGGTGTTTCAAACTAAAGAAACTTCACAGTTACCTAATCTCTTACTCATTTTAGTCCATCACATAAATCACAATGAAATTTGTGACATCTCAATGGACTGCACTGAATTAGTCCAAATAATCCATAAACATAAACTAAACGAAGTGAGTAAGATAAATTATCCAAATGAATCAGTGACACATTGAAGCCGTCTGGAGCCCAGTCAGGAGAGCGGATAATCTGCTCCTCTCCTCTCCTCAGCTCGGTGTTCAGGGCTGTCAGGTTGGTAACCTGAAATCAAACTGACAAATGTTTCAAACTGATCCATTTTCCACTCAAAAGAGCAATCTGAGGTAGATCAGCAAAATGTCTGGAGGAGAAGAAATTATTAGCGGTAGAGGAGAAAGTTTAATAAATATTGTTCGTCTGGATTTATTATGCTTGAAGAGTTTGTGATTGAATTTTATGCTGCTTTATTTTACTCCCATATGATGGAATGATAACTTGCACCTAATTAATGTCCATTATGTTTGCTTTTAAGGTAGTTGACACTATAGATTTGGGCCCTCAGTGCACACATTTATCCCTCAAAAGACTTGAGAATCTTTCAGGGTTCTTCTCAGTTTGTACAATGTGCTTCCATTGTTGAGTATCTTGTGTCTTATAATCTTTATGAATAAAGTGCACAAAGCTAAAAAGTCTATAATGTGGAGATACAATTCATTTATATATTTGAAGCCTCTAAACTGAAAAGTCTCTAATTATTCCCAAATTTATTTAATGGAAATTTAAAAAGAATCGATGTAGTTTTGAAAGAAAAATATCAATGTAATTTCAAAATATCAGTTTCAATTTCAACTGATATACATTGGAACCTGTGAAGTTATTTGAAAAGATAAATATAAAAATGTCAAAAGTGGTCAATATATACATAGACCTGTTACAGGAAATCACCTTCTACTCAGTATCAAGATTAAATGTGAATCTATATTACTTATGACAGTGGTGCTGGCATAAAGATATTACATGGGTCAATGGAATGAAATAAGAAAGTCCAAGTTGGGCTGGGGATTTAGCTCAGTGGTGGTGGGGCCTGTCTTGCAAGAACAAGGGGCCAGATTTGATCCTTAGAAATGACATACAATACTGGATGTGGAGACTCATGTCCAGCAGCAATCAGTACCACATACCACAGTGCCGGGCGTGGTGGCTCACACCTATAATCCCAGCACTAGGGAGGCAGGGGCAGGAGGATTGCTGTGATGAGTTGGAGGCTGAGCTCAGAGCCAGCCTGAACTAAGAAGCAAGACACAAAAAAAAAAAAAAAAAAAAAAAAAAAAAAAAAAAAAAAAAAAAAAAAAAAAAAAAAAAAAAAAAAAAAAAAAAAAAAAAAAAGAAAAAGAAAGAAAGAAAAAAAGAAAGCCCAAGTGTAGATTAGAACTGGTATTGCCTAAATGAGGAAAGCTGATTTTTGAAAAAATCATACCTAAATGTTAGGAATCCATGAGAAGAAAAACTAATATGATTTTAGCAGGAAATTAGAAGGTTATATGGATGACAGCAAATCAGAAAAGTATAACAAATAAAGCAGCACAGACTACAAAGCTAAACACCCATTTAAATGTATTCAAATTCTGTTCATTAAGGGACATGATAAAAACAGTGAAAAGATAAGGCATGTATTAAGAAAAGATATTTGCAAAATGCTCAGGAGAATAGGAAAAAGATACAATTGATTTTTTTTTACAAAGAAGCAATTACAAATTTTGATAACACAATATTGAATAAAACAAGTTTCCTGAAGATATAGAGAAACAGGGTTACTATTTTTGGTGGTGTGAATTTATTTTTGTGTAAATGTCTTGGCATACAGTATGGAGTTACCTAGCGGTGCTGAACATACACCCTGTAGCTCCTGGGCTGTGTGTACCGGGTCTCAGTCTTTCCCAGGAAGCCTCCTTGGCTAATTCTGTCACAGCACTTTCTTTACCTTCAACCAGGTAAACAGTTCAAACCCAAACCCTTACTGTTATGATGGATACAGGTTGTTTTGACTAAAAGTGAATGAGGATTATTGTTGCTATGTAACCTTCATTTTAAAAAGTACTGACTCCACTAGAAGCATTTACTTGTCTCATGTTTAGACTATCTCTGGGATCACACTAAGGAGGCTTAACAAAAGGCACTAATAAACACTAGAAACATATAAAGAAGCATTGAACTTACGAGGAGGCCAGATGCCGAATGTTCCAAAAGTGGAAGGGAGCAGAGAATGGCCTGATTAGGGCCACATGAGTGAGACATGTGACAGCTGTGAATTCCCTGAAAGCAGGTGGTCTATTTTCACATGGAATAATTTTCAGCTGGTTGTGCCATGAAAGGACTCAGAGATGGAAACACAACCATCTCTCCAGAGATGGAAAGTAAGGAGAGAAGTAGGAGCTTACACGCTGGTGCACTGACAGCCAAAGCTGCTAAGCCCAGTGTTGAAGGATGTGAAGGAACACCAAGTGATTCAGTACAGCCTAACCCTAAATACAGTCCACTTTCCCACCTCAAGCAGAGTCTGTTCAGAGATGTTAAGACTTTCAAATAAAAGTAGTAAAACATTGCAAAGGCCCAGTGGTACCACAGATGGAACTACTAATCAGCGCCTAACTGAATGACTGTTTCTCTCTGTTGGTAGAGACAGAGGCAGACAGATCCTAAACTCCTTCACTTCAGTAGCATGGAATCGAAGGCAAACTTTGACAGAGAGACAAAAATTGAACTGACATCAACCAGAAAGCTGAAATAAGAAAATATAGAAATACAGAAACTCAAAGTTTTTTCTTGTCAATACAACGAGGGACTGAAATGTAAGCCCAGAGCAGGCCGGACTTTATGGTTAGAGGAATAGTCGGGCCTAGGCACCAGGTGCTGGTGTTTGAGGTTCAGAGTGCTGAGAAGCTTGAGGATACCGAGCACACCTTCAACTGTGCAGCAGGCAGTTGCTCATAATCTGTGCTGAATTTTTGCTTATACCATTTTTATTTTTCTGATTTTCCCAAAGAGGGCTGATTCTTTTAAATTCTTATTTTGCTGAAGTGAAAAACATAAATTGTTATTTTTATTACCTTTTTGATTAAAAATAAAAGTGAACCATTAAAATATTGCCTGGTCATTATTTTATTAGGTTTAAAAATGCATTATTACAGAAATTGACCTTTGGTTCTACCAGGCTATTTTTACCTAATGACCTTCACTATGCTAGACACTAAAGAAAGAGACTTTTACTAGGTTGGTCAATTACTTCCCCAAAGTAGCTTCATTATTCTTTTCTTTTACTTTGAAGTTATGGAGTTTTTCAAAATTTGTTTTTCATCAAGAACTTAATTTTCCTGTAAATGCATGAATTATTTTACTTTGAATTTTCTGGCTTTACTGCATAATCCAAGTTTTATCTAACTTAAAATATTAAGTGTATTAAACATATAAAATGACATTTTCTACTCAGATTATGTGATTTATTTTTGAATATATTCAGATTAAGAAATGAATTATATACACTTGATTCCTTTTTACTTATTACTTTGATGTCATATTCATTAAGATTGTTACAAAAAGAAACAATATTGCAAAACTTTCTATTCAGTGGGTCTAAGGAAACAAATAGTACAAATGAAGCAAATCAGCATATATACTGAAATATTTTGAAATAATGGGACAGAAAAATTGGGAAATATTTGAATTTCTCTCTATTTCCTATTTCTCTATCTTCAATTTGCCCTTTATTTATATATGGATCTATATTTAAATTCTCATGTAAGAGAAGCCATGTGGTGCATCTATTTGCCTACAGACTCATTCATCTTTCATGATGGTAGTGTAGTACTCCACTGTGTATAAATATCACATTTTATTTATCCATTCACTTGCTGTTGGGAAAATACACTGCTTCAATGATCTAGTATTACAAATTATTGCTATAACATGAGATGCACATACCCCTGCAATAAGATGACTTTAACATCATTAGGAAGTAATTGAGAAGGAGAATAGCTGCCTCAAATAGGATTTCAATTTCAATTTTTTTGAGAAATCTTCATACTGATTTCCTAAGTAGTTATACTAGTTTATCTTCCCACTAACAGTTTAGAAGAGATCCCCTTCCCTACATCCTTGTCAGTATTTGTTATCATTAGAATTTTTTGGAAGATAATCATTCTTTCTGGGGTAGGATGGCATCTCATTGTAGTTTTAATTTGCATTTCCTTTTTGGTCAATGATATTGAATATTTTTATGTATTTATTTGCCACAGGTACTTCTGAGAAATGTCTATTCATTTGATTTGCCTGTCTTTTGATTGTGTCTTTTATTTTGAGAGTAATATATGGAAATTGTTACACGACTAGAGGTTTTCAAAAACCCATGGAGTGAACCTGTCAACTTTATTGTACTATATCTGGTTAGGCCTACTTTTTTTTTCCAGCCTATTGATTTTTGTGAGGTTAATCTTTTTCATAGAAATACACAGCTTTTGAGAATAGATCAAGAGATAGACAAAAGGAAATAGTTGTTGACCAGAAAACTATTCAAAAGATTATTATCATATCCCAATTGAGGGCACATGATAGGGCAAGGGACATATGAAGGCTCAAAAATGTTACATATGTGCAAAATAAATAATTATCATTCAGGAACTGAATAATGAAAAATTATTAATTGCTATTCAGGCACTACCATAGAGCTATTGGGACGTTTAAACAAAAATCTTTAAATTATTAATATTATCAGTAATCATACAAAATTAATACTTAATTCATCTTTAAGGCTTCCTAAAGTATATAGAAGCATATATCCATATCTCCAAATAAAGAACAATATATAGCTTTAGCATTATTATTCATAGAGCATTCTCTTCAATTAACTATGACAGCAGTCATCATTTTAAGCATTAAAAATAAAAGAAATATTTTATGGATTTGAATCTGTCTTTTGCTTCTCTTATTACTCTAGGGATCTAAAACATGACATGCAGTATTCAGTAATTTGGAAACTATATAACCAAGATATGGTTTCCTAGCAACTGAAATTGCCTATGAATTTTTGCCTTTGTTTCAAAATATGTATAATTCACAATTGTGTTCACTTGTCTTTACCTTTTTTTTTACATTTATCTTCCATAAAGACAATTTTGAAAAGCTAATTGTTACTCAAAATGTCCACTGTCTTCAAGATTTAATGTCACTGAACTTGTAAACAACTGCAGATGAGGTAATGTACAAAATGCATTTAAAATTTAGATTTAGGGGATGGTGTGTATTCACAGTGTACCAATAGAGACTTGAATAAAAAAATTCAGATTTACACAGAAGATACTATATGGTTGAAGTTCATTTGTTCACAAATTTCCTGCATGAAGTGGCTCTAGGCAGTACAAAGTGCTGCCAGTGGGTGAGTGATGACCTCTGCACAAGTGAATATTTCCCTAGGATTTTCTGTTTGTTTGTTCTTTCTCATGAAACACAGAGGTAACACCAGGGACCCCTCAGCATCCAGGTAGAGAGTAGGCAAGGGAATGTTTTCACATAGACTTCTATCAAATGTGGGACTAAGGAAAATAATAATGGGTAGGAGGAAGCCAAAAGGCCACCAGGTGGTTAGCAGCAGAGATTTTAGTCTAAAAATCCAACCACACCTCTTCCCATCAATAACTACATATCTTTTAGAAGATTATGTAATCTTACTTTGCACCAGTTTTTGTACTTGTAAAATGACCAGTTGTTGCTCTTAAGACTAGTTAGCATCTAAAGCCTCTTCAACATTTGGTAAAATGTTCACACCGTATGAATATGTAGAAGATGAAGTCCCTTGCAGTGTTCCAAGCATCAGCAGGGAAAGTCACAGATCAGGTATCATCTCAAGATTGACACAAAGCTCATATTTTCTCCAGTGTATGTATCTTTCAGTAGTGATAGGGACCCTTTTGCCCATTTAGTACCCTGCTGATATATGCTCAATCTAATCCAAGTGAACTTTCAGGGATTTGCCACTAATGATTTAAAATTGTACACTTATTAAGTATCCAACTATCTATAATACAAAGTGCTTCAAAATCGAACAGGTTTTGGGACTACTATGATGTGACCAGTGGAAAATTCCACATCTTGACATGGGATGGATTACTACCAGAAAGGGAGCACACAGCAGACAGTCTGTGACATCCAGAAGGGCAAGAGAGATCATCATACCTGTGTTCAGCTGTACTATATCTTTTCTATTCTAGTTCAGTTTCCCTCAGATTCTTCCAGGCAAGATCACAATGGAAGAAATTAAAAAGGCACTTTAAAATATTCCCATTATTTTCCTTTCCTTCCCTCTCCCTTCTCCAAAGGAAATAAATTTTATAAATGAAGAGGGGAAGAGAGATTGAAGGGAAAGGAGGGGAATGTGAAAAAAAAGAATGAAGATATATTGTATATAGGTACAAATTCCCTGTGATGCATGCGATTATTATGTGTCAAAAATGTATCTTAAATAATTTAAAAATTAATTACATTTTATTAACACTTCTGCAGACTGGACATGATAAAAGTAACTTCCCTAAATTCACTTCCTATAAATCATGTGTGTTGCTCACTGTAGGCTTTCTATTTATTTGCTTGCTTCTTTTTTGCTATGTGGTATAAACAAAGTTTTTGAAAATATCAAACAAGCTACAAATACCCCTGAGGGTTAGGGTGCTAAGTAAAAAGCACCATTTGTGTTTCTCTATAGACGGAAAGTTGAGTTGTTGTAGAAAATGGACAAGCTGTTGGAATACATGTGAAACAACTAATAAGCGAGTATGATGTTAAAATACACCACTTTATATAAGCTGAAAACCCAAAGGGTAGAATATTGAAGGTCTGTGCTGAAAAATAACAAAAAGAAGTTAAGGAAAAATAATAAACATTGTACAAAGCTAAAACTGCAAATCATACTTGTGCACTGAAGAGGTGGCTCCGTCAGCACTGCACTGAGCATATGCCACCTGCAGGTGTGATGAATCACCAAACTGGGAAGCAGTTGCAGAATTTTAAAAACAGTCATGGTATTAAATTTGTAAGGCTTTGCATCTTCTGGCCACAGAGCAGCAGAGAAATGTATTGATGAGTTTGCAAAGGCAGCTCTGATGTCAGGACAAGACTATCATGCTGGAGGAGCCTCAGCGTTCTGGCCTAACTGCCCCAGAAAGACACAAACTATAGCCTATGAGACAGACAGCACCTGTGGAACCATGGATCTCTACAGTAGAATGAGCATGTAAGGATGTGTTAATGCAAGTGGCATGTGTAAATGTAAACTGGGTGCAGCAGGCAGAAGCTCGCGTCCTCACTGCTATAAAATGATAAATTTCTTAACAGCTTAAATGATGCTCACAAGAAGCCCCAGATTTCCAGGAACATATTTTATGGTTGCCTTCACAAGCATTTTGTAGTAGTGTCTTATACTTACTATAGGAAAGCCAACCCCAATGACAACTGTTGTGCCCACCCTCCAACTGAGACTCTCATTACAGATAACATTTATGACACATACATTCCCTTAACTGTAACGTTCTTCACACAGTTAGTTATGTGACCATGGTATTATTTGATTAAAAGTAAATATAAAAACACTTTGTTAAATAACATGTCAGAGCAGTGAGCAAAGACACTGCATTTGGAAAGTTTCCAAAAGAAATCAAAATTGAAGGATGCCATGTATGGTACTGAACATTCTCGGAACCCCAAGACTCAAGACACATAGGTGCTGTCCTGCAGCAGTGTTCAGAGATCATGGGCAAGGGGCTGACATTAAAAGATTCTGTCTGCCAAATGAGAAAAATAGTGTCTGACCTTTTGGCCTCTGTAGGAACTACTTTTAGGATATGTTGATGAGCTGGGAGAGCTGGATAGCAATGCAGGTTGTAATATCCATGGTGACTTTCCAGTTCATTCATTGACTAACCACAAAATGTTAGAAGTGATTATTCCTCATGAAGGTGATCACAACAGCAGTGATGAAGATTTTGTTAGCACTGTAGAAATGTTTATGGATGACACGGTGGAAATGTGTAATGGGCCACTGAAGGACTAAAGCAGTGTGCATTTATAAAAGAGCTAGAAACACTATCAGCTTATTGAATCAAGAGAGATCTTTAAGTAAAATTAAAAGCTATAATTGCTAGTGGGAGAGATAACTGAGGGAAAAATTTTATAGACCATGTAGCAGAAGATCTCCTTATTGCTAGCAGACCCACTTCCTAGGCCCTCCACTGCTTCTGGTGTTTCTCATCATCTAACAAAATTAAATCAGATACAATGACTTTTTGATCAACACAGCATCACAGGCAGAGATGGAACCTGCTGCTATTTGCTGCTGCTGGTGTTTAGCAGGTAACTCAGAATTTGCCCCGCACACATGCTGTCTTCAGTATACGAATGCGGTGTCCTGTTCTGTCCTTATGTGTGAAAAGGTGTAAAGAAATGTTTACCAATAATATATAAATTCTGAGTCAGCTTGTATGAATAGTTCTGACAGTGACATTCATGTTTTCCATTGCACACAAACTTTGTATCATGCAGAAAAGTTTCAGTAATTGGGAGAAGTTACCTTCAGGCTATATGCACAGTGTATATAAACATTAATTTATTTTCTTTGTAGACTTGGGAACTATGCTCGAGATAACTTGTTCTGTGTATGCAAACATCCACATTCACACACAAAAAAATCTAAAATGCTTCTGGTTTCCAAAAGTCATTTTAAAATAGGCTCTGTTATGTAGCAGTATTATAAATACTGAATAAGACAATACAGATTTGTGATTAACATAAGAATTTGGACATAACAAATGTTCAATGAATAGTAATGTGATTATTAATCAAAAAATTATTCCTTGGTTCCTTAGTCGTCACTTTCCATAGAGTGAAAATGCCACTCTTACTCAGATCTCTGCAATGCTCGCTCTTGCAAAGTCTGTAGCAAAAGACAAGAAAAAGCAAACAATATCAAGGTGCAGTAGCAAGAAAATGAGCATTGGCAGCAGGTGGCTGCTATTCCTTGAGTGAGAACCTTTAATCTTTCTGATTCTTAGTTGGCCATCTGCTGTGTATAAATAATTCTAACTTTATGATTAGGTGGGGGAGATAAAATATGTTAAAATATTTTCCATGTTCCATGAGACAACCAAATGGTAGCTATGAATATGAGAATTTTGCACTATGAATCCTCTCATTGAATTCATGTGATATACATTTTCTAACACATGTGAGGGTTTCAACTAGACAGTAGCCCATTCAAATACTTTTCTTTATTTATGCAAAGCTCACAATTTTACTATATCATTAGAAGTGTCAGAGTATCATAAAAACTTTCTAATATAAATTCTTAAAAATATGTAAGGCATAAAAAAAGCAAATTACTACAGATATTTTCTATATCACTTGAGGATATTGGCATCCTATCTTGGAAGATACTAGATTATATACAAAAGTCTATATTTTTTTAACAAACTAAATTCAGGTAGTGGGAGGTTCACATCATCTTCCATTTACTCTGTCCAGTTAAAAAAAATGTAACTCCAAGGTTCACTACTGGGCTGTACACTAACAAGTTTGAGTCTGCTGGTACATTTATTCCATCATCCCTTTGACTATATAAATTTGCATTCTTTTTTTTTTTTACACTGAATTCTCTCTCTCTCTCTCTTTTTCAGGCTGGCCCTGAGCTCAGCCTCAAACTCACATCACAGCAATCCTCCTGCCTCTGCCTCCCGAGTGCTGGGATTACAGGTGTGAGCCACCACACCCGGCACTGTGGTATGTGGTACTGGTTGCTGCTGGGGTGAGTCTCCACGCCCAGTATTGTATGTGGTTACCGGGGATCGAACCCGGGTCCTTGTGCTTGCAAGACAGGCGCCAAAACCACTGAGCTAACTCCCTGGCCCCTAAATTTGCATTCTTGACTTCCTATTAATATGCTTTAAATTTCGTCAATGTATAGATTAAACAATATCATTGTCATGTATTTATTATGTTTTATGAGAGTCAGATATTTATTTTCTTGAAAAATATGTTTTAATGTTCTAAACATTTTTACTTATTAAAGCATGTTAGCAAATAGAATCATATCATGGGAAACTATGCTAAAATAACAGCTATTTGTTATCTTGGTATTTCAAAATTCATTAAATCAATCCTCTTATGCTAACACATGAGTTTAATTATTATAATACTAAGATGATTTCTTTAGTGAAAAGTAAAAGTATATTCAACGTTGGATTCTGAGAGAAATCTTTGTACCACTAGCTCTGTGTTATTTAAGTGACTATCTTTACTGCTGAGATGTCAGATTCCTTAAAAGGAATTAGAATAGCTAAGCAACAATATTTTTTTTACTTGAAATTAATGTCATCAAATAAAAATTTATCAGGTAGAGTTTTTGATCACCATCTTGAGTTTCTCATGGCTTGTCAGAAGTTGAGATCATAAGTAAATGCACATAATTCAGACAATTTACAGATTAAAATTGAAGAATGAAGAGTTGTAGCAACTCTTAAAGTCCTATACCTTAGAAAAGAAATTTCACTTGAGTATAAATTGTTCTAGGAAAATATGGAAGAAGCTGATTCTATGAGAATGCTTATTTTGAATTCCAGGATGTGTGATTCTCAGTGCTGTCACAAACTTGGAACTTTCATAGCTAAATTATCTATCCTGACAAAGAAATTTTTGGTGAAATTACTGGGCGAGGGTACCTCAGCAATTGCCCCAATGATTTCCAAGAAAAAAATCTTATTTTCCTCATAAGCACTCTGGACTTTAATCATTATTTCAATATTTTTGTTATTATACTATTTGACTTGGCACCATAAGCTAAAGGTATAGAGCAACATAAGATATAGTTTTATCATCAAAGAGCTGGAGTTAATTGAGACAAAAGAAACAAGAAATGAAAAGAGGTAAAATGTGTATGTTTTCATGGAGGGAGTGTGAATCCAGAAAGAGAACTGGCATAACTCCAGAGAGCTCTCAGGATACAATAAAGTGGAAAAGTAAGAAATGTAACAGTATATGGGGAGATTAGAGAATAGTATTTCAATTAAGAAAATAACACAGATAATAACATAATGTGCAACAATTTTGTAAAAGTGGAAAATTACTAGTATTAATGTATGGCTTCACCAAAAAAATTGTGAAGTATGAGAAAGTGAAGACCAAAAAATGAGAAACAAGTGACAAAGAACAATTTATAAACTTGCTTGCTTTTAAATACATCTGATACAAATGAAGGAAAAAGAACTTGTAAATAATAAAGAGGCATGATCTATGTTTCCATTCAAAAGGTTGATTATAGATGAATTGTAGGCTCTGCAGGGGAGACATGGGGATATTTGTTTTTTGTTTTGCTTTGCTTGGGTTGATCTAACAACAATATAGCTTCAAATTAAAACAATAATATTGAGCATAGAGAAAAGAAAGCAAAGAAAGAATAAAAAAAATAGAACTAGGAAAAAAATGAAAGAAAAAATGCTGGAAAAGGACTGTGACAAACAACCAGGCAACAGGTCAACATTCCATGCTATCATCTCTTTTAGGAAATCAGGACGATGAGAAGAAAATTTCCTAATACCAGAAGTGTTGGGTGTTAAACTAAGTTGCTGCGTAGAACTATTAGATGGATATTAGTTTTTGTTTGTTTTGTGGTGCTGAAAGTTGACTCTTGGGCCTCATGTATTTTGGTTGAATGCCCTACAGCTGTGCTATACCTCAAATCCTCAAGGTTAGTGTGCAATTATTGGTGTGGGGTGCTGTAAAATACCCGACTTGAGGCCCAGAGATTAAACTCAGTGGTTCTGGCATCTGTCTTGCAAGGGCAAGGACCTGGGTTCAATCCTCGGTAACCACACAATGCTGGGTGTGGAGACTCATGCCCACCATCAATCAAGTACCACATACCAGTGCTGGGCATGGTGATTCATGCCTGTAATCCCATCACTCAGGAAGCAGACGCAGGAGGATTGCTGTGAGTTTGAGGCTGAGCTCAGGGCCAGCCTGAACTACAAAGTGAGACCCTGTCTCAAAAACAAAAACCAAAAAAACAAACAAACAAACAAAAAAGACTTGATATTTCAAATAGATAGTAATAAACAGATGGAAAATATGAGTGAATAGGATTGCAAAAATTCTTTGACAAATAATTACTAGAATATATAGATTTGGATGTGATTACTTTAGAAGAACAAATAGTACAAAAAGATCATAAGGTTAAATATAAAACCTGAGACATCAGGAATATTTTTAAAACAAGCAGAGAACGGAAACTCATAAAAATGATTAACAACTTTCCAGTGATATAGCAGAAAAATTAAATTTACCTTTTATAAAAATCAACTCTAGTCATTGGTACTCAAAAGAATGTATCTTCAAGATGTCCTCATAAATGAAATAAATAGGTCACAGATGTGTAAATATCATATCTTTTTTCTGGTATTAGAAAAATGAAGATGTAAATGAGTTATAGTATATATGGTTTGATATCGTAAAATAGAAAATATTTAAAAGGAAAGATATTGTTGGAGTAAATAACAAGGAGAAAAAGAACATGATAATAATAAAACATAAGAAACAAAGCTTATGAATAGGGGCTGTGGGGGTACATGGTGGGTTTGAGAAGGGGAAATGAGAATTAAGTCGTGTCATATTCTCATACAAATTCTCAAAATTGAATGCAATGATTATGTGTATTCATAATGTCCCAATAAAGATTTGAATTTAAAAAATCAACTCTACAGAAAGAAAAGCCTGAAGAAAAGTAAAGTATCCCCAAACACCATCATCTAGAGAATTATTTAATTAAAGAAAAAAAAAATGTTTTTAACAGCCTTTGAGTTTGGCCATGAGGAAGAAGTGTTGATCTCTTACAATGTCTTTCATGCAATGTGAAGCCAGGTCCAGGAAGAAAATGGCATCAAGGACAGAAAAAAAGCCTGAATGCTTGATTTTGGAAAAGCTCTCAGAGAAGAGAGAAGAGAGTGGCTGTTGGCACTGGAGTTGATTTATGCTCCAAGTGTCTAGGGGGCCATATGAATCTGGGGGTCAAGGAGAGAGTGAGAACATCTCTGGGAGGCAAGAGCACCTACGGTCAAAGTGGGTGGAAGACAATTTTCAGGAGGAAGAGTCGACTTCACGTGGACAGAGGAAAATGTATATCACATTTTTAGAGGGAGGGGCAGAATCTGACATCCAAATTACTAAGTGGTAAATATGATTTATAAGTTCATGACATAATTGTATGACTTAATATTACTCTATAAGAAAGTTTTTAAATTTTGTTGAAAAATAATTGTGAAACACTATTGAGTCAAAGGAGGAGAAATGAGAAATGGTGAAAAAATTTATTTCATACTTTTCACATTTATATATGCTATCTTATTTTTTACTCAAACAATATGTCAGTGTAATGAAGAAATTGAAGTCACAGAAATCCCCAGTATTCTGTCGGTACACATAGTGAGTAAATACTCTTGTTCAGTTTCTGTGACCTCTATTTTTTGACATCATCAGTTATTCTCTTACTAACATGTGTGTCTGTTGTCTCTTAAATTCCTTGAATCACATTAAGAAATCATTCATTTTCTCCAGTCATAAATGATGCTAGCTGTGAATCCTTCAAGATAAATTTGGCTTGGGTTATTCCAAACTAACATTGTCATTCAGGTAGAAATGAAGAGGACTAGAACTCAGAAGTGTTTTAATTTCACTGTTGTTTTTGCCTTAAATAATTATCTGTTTACAGAAAGTAATATAAAATTACCAGTAAATACTAATGTGTATAGCAAAACAGTTCACTTCAGAAAAAATATTTTAATTTTCTTTTTTTAAATAATTTTATTTAATTTTTTAATCTTTATTGGTACTTTAAATATACACATCATGATTGCACTCCATAATGGGGATTTGTACCAGTATAAGACAGAACTTAATTCTCATTTTTTCCCATAGCCCTACCCACCCTACAGCCCCCCATATACATAAAATTTGTTTCCTTACTTTTTTGTTACAATCTCAACATCTTGGAAACAACCCAAGTGTCCATCAACTCGAGACTGGATAAAAAAGCTATGGTTCCTCTACAGACTGGAGTATTACTCTGCCATTAAAAAAGATAAGTTTGAATCATTTCTACTTAAATGGACATACCTTGAGGATATCCTCATAAGTGAAATAAATAGAGCACAGATAGGTACATGTTGCATCTTTTCTCTGGTATGAGAAAATAAAGATGTAAATGAGTCCTAGAATTGTATGTTATATATTGTGAAATAGAAAATGCTCAATGTAAAATAGGAAGAAGGGGGAAAATGTTGAATTTTCTTTTGTTTTTTCACAAAGTAACTGCCATCAGTAACTTCCATTAGAATCCATGTGATGTCCTAAACAAATTTTCTGTCTTCCAAAACCCAGAATCATTCCAGCACGCTTGTGATTCAGTTAAAAACTCCTCATACCATATTTCCTTTATTAATTCAAAGACTCATTGACTTTTTATGTTGAATAGTTATTATTCTGGTTTGTTCAATGTAATTTGTAAAATGTTATTAGTGTAATTTTGTAGTACACAAAGTTTACATGTATCTTAGCAAGTAAGTGCATGTACATAACACAACTTGAGTCTTTTTAAATCCTTTTTCTCTCCTTCCCTACTTCCCAGACTCTTGTCTCCATGTCCTCTTCCCCCATTTTCATTATTATTGACATTCTAAAAATTCATATTGTAACACATGGTGACTACATTCATTGTGGGTATTAGCACATGCACTTGACACATCTTAAATTGTTGAACTTCCTTGGGTCTGTTGGACTCCTTACTGTTGCAAAAGATCATTCTGCCTGTTTCCTTCTTTCAACTCTTCCTTCTGTTCTTTGTTTATACTTCGCCTTATTCAAATGACAGATTCCAGACTATATTTAAGCTTGTGTATCTGGTTTGTTTTACTTAACGTTATATTTTCCCTGTGTATTATTATTCCACCGGTTGTTACCTCATGAAACCAAAAGAAAGGAAACAAATTTTATGTATATAGGGGGGTGGTAGGGTGGGTAGGGCTATGGGAAAAAATGATAATTAAATTGTGTCTTATACTGGTACAAATCCCCATTGTGGAGTGCAATCATGATGTGTATATGTAATGTACCAATAAAGATTTCAATTTAAAAAAAAGTTTGGGGAAGTGTCTGCTTGCTTACCTGTTGCTAGTCAACTCCAGAATCTGTATAATACTTAAGTCTGAGGTAATACTACTTAAACTTGAGGATGCAACCATTATTCCTTGAAAATCTGAAGGGAGGAACCCTCTTTAGTGGATGAAAGCTTTGTGTTTCAGGCCACCTGCGAGCATAATAATTTAGGCTTTATGAACTTTCAAGAACTACAAGTTGCAAAAATAATACTACTTTTGAGTGACAGCTTTGACTTCCTTATTTTGTTGTATAGATTAATTTAAAAAATTAAAAATGGAGATATTACATTAAACATCACTAATCACAGCAATACTTTTTTTCCAAATTAGTGTGCTTCTGAATTCCTCCTTTAAAAAGTTACCTGATTTATTTAGATATATACCCCTATTTCGCTGTGTGCAATAAGGTTAAAGCAGAAGATACAACATAAAGCTTTGTGAACTCGACGTTGACTTTTATTGTTTGCTCATTTTACTTACCATTTTATACTGACTTATTTTTGCTTCCAACCATCACTCTATAAGTCATTGCCCTTAATGATACTATTTTTCTTAATTCATCAGATTTTCTCAGATGAGATTCAGTTCACATTTTATTGATAAATCAGTCTGAAAAAATATCCATGGTCTCTCATTCATTCCTTGTGACAGAACTCTCAGAATTTATTTCATTTCCTGGTGAGCCCTCTCAGAATTAGGAGAGATCTGCTGATGTGAAGCCACAGACTATAATGCAAGCGAGCTGTTTTTACTTAAACAGTGGCTTTGAGGATGGCTTCAGAGTTCTTATCTTTTAGTTGCTAACAGAATATATTATATTCCAAAATCTAAAATTAAATATGAGCTAAATTAACATTCTTAAAATCCAATTGCTATAAAACATATAGGAGTCATTCATTGTATGTCTAGACCAAAAGCCAGAAAAATAAAATGCCGCCACTGACCCAGACTTTCCGTTCTGTTATCCTGGTTCTTGAGTGGACCATATTGAAGGTGCTTGTTGTTGTTACATAGTCTTATAGCCAATATTTCCATGGCTAATTGAGTGGAGTCCTGAGTAAATATATGTTGTGATTGATTCTTTCATTGACTGGATCAAACATTTTGTATTTTAGCAAACCCACCTTCTAAGTGGGGCCTTATTTATCTAGAAGCTACTTCAAATTTGGAATAATAATTGGATTAATTCCTCAGAAAATTCACTCAGTAAATTGGAATTCTAAGTACTTCTACTTTATTATGATATTATGAACAGAGACAGTAATGGACAAAATAATAGAAGTTGTCTGAGCAGAAATGCTTTCAAAAGTAAATAGAAAATTCAATAATTAGCATCTTAACTAAATGATTTTTAATTGATTTTAGTAGTACATTTTATATATACATTATGATCACATTTAACGTTGAGAATCTGTACCTGTATATGACACATTTTGATTCTTGTTTTTCCCATTACCTCTGCCCTCCCTACAATTTCCAACCCATATATATATATATATATATATATATATATATATATATATACATACACATATGTATACATATACATATATACACATATATACATATATACATATATATACATATACATATATATACATATACATATATACACATATATACATATATACATATACATATACATATATATACATATACATATATATACATATACATATATATGCTTTGTTTCCCTTTTTTTACCATCAATTTTTTGTTGCCTTTCTTTCCTAGCCCTTCCAAAATGGTTTCTTCGCATATAAAATGAAATCTAGTTCTTAGATCCACCCCCCAAAAAAGCCAAGCAAAGTAATAGTCAAGAAAAATGAATAGACACTTCACAGAAGTACAAATGGACAATAAACAGATGAAAAATTACTCAACAGCACTGGTCATTAGAAAATTAAAATTAGTAAAATTCTGGGATTTTACCAATCCTAGGATAAAAGGCCATAATCAAGAAACTTAAAAAAAAAAAAGAAATAAAGAAATATTGGAAACCTATAAGAAAGAAGAAAATCTTCTATACTGTTGATAGGAAGGTAAATAAGTATAGACACTATACAAATCAGATTCCTCAAAACCTTAAAAACTAGAATCTCCATTCAACCTAGCTATTCCTTTTTTAAGTATCTTCCCAAAAGTTAGAGAACATATTAAAATGATACATGCATATCCCTGCTTAGAGCACCACAATTAATAATGGTTAAATCTTGACAGTGTTTTTAATGCTAATCAACAGGTGAATAGAGAAAATGTTGTATTTACAAACAGTATTACTCAGCTACAAAGAAGGTTAAATTTGAATCTTTGGAAGGAAGGTGGAGGCACCTTTAAGAGAATGTTAAGAAATCAGAAGTGAAAACTTAAATATCTCCTATTTACTCTCACCTGAAAATCCTAAAGTATAAATTAGAGTATAAATATAGTATAGTATAAATAGTACAGTAGAGTATAAATTATAATAAAAGATAGACAATAGGAAACAAGGAGACAGTTCTTTTGCAAATCAGGAGGAAAGGAAGACTTGGAGGAGGAAGTAGAAGGAAATGTAATAAGGATTGAGGTGTGTTTCATACATGTATCAACTATACACAGCACATGTAATCGAGATGCCACAAATTATACTAATAAAAATTAAAATAGAAGAGCAAAAGGGAAAGCTGATTAGACAACTGCTGTAGTTCCAAGATCAAAATGTTTTCAAAATGTAGGGGTCTGAGAAGCAATATTTTTGCCCATATGAAATATTTGTGCTTTGTGGTCATCATGACCGCAAAAAGGCTGCTCAAGACAGTATCAGGTCTGAGTTCACCTGAAGGAAACCGTGGTAAGAGAATCTGTCAGCCACATCTGTGTTTTCAGCTGTGGTTTGGTGTCTAATCTATAAAGAATTCATTTCTGCTTCTCAGTATTATAAAGAAAACTAATACATGTTCATATCACCTATGTTCAGTATCTGTTTTTCTGACATTCACTTTAACTTTCCTAAAAAATGTAGTTGAGGGCTGGGGAGTTAGCTCAGTGGTTCTGGCGCCTGTCTTGCAAGTGCAAGGACCCGGGTTTGATTCCCCGGTAACCACATACCATACTGGGCATGGAGAATCATCCCCAGCAGCAACCAGTACCACATACCACATACCACAACCAGTACCACATGCCACGCCTGTAATCCCAGCACTTGGGAGGCAGAGGCAGGAGGATTGCTGTGATGTGAGTTTGAGGCTGAGCTCAGGGCCAGCCTGAACCACAAAGCGAAACCCTGTCTCAAAAAACCTAAAAAAACAAACAAACAAACAAAAAAAACTTCTACTTAATTTAAAAAAACTAGTGAAAATAAAGTAAAATAGCCTTTTTGCTGAGATAAAGAACGTTTTAGTTATCTAGATAAAAGGACAAAAACCAGAACATTTCCAGAGCAAAGACCTAGCTGCAATTCTGAGAAGCGTGAGAGAGGTAAGAAAGCTACAGAAGCTAATAGCAGTTGGCTTGCAAGGTTTAAAGAAAGAATTATCCTCCATATCCAAAAGGAGAGGGAGAAGCACCTGCTGATATAGTCTTTTCAAGTTTTCTTAATCTTGTTAAGATCACTGATGAAAGTGATTACACTAGGAAACAGATTTTCCTTGTGAAAATAGACTCATAAAGGAAAAAAAATCCAGTTAAGACTTATCTAGCTGGAGAGGTGGAGCCAAGGCCTGGCTCTAACGCTTCGGATGATGGGCAGAAAATAATTTCTTGTGGGAATAAACACAACTACTGATTTAAAACTGAAGCTAAAGCTCATTTGCAATTCTGAAAATCCTAGGACTCTTAAGAATTCCACCAAATCTATTCTGTCTGTTCTTTACAAAGAGAAAAATGAAACCTCAACAACTGCATATGTGTTTGCCAAATTATTTTTTAATATTTATCCCCAATTTTAAGAATTCATGATCAGAAAAAAAAATGATTCTTTTAAAAATGTCAGTGCTCATTAGCAGTGCACAGCCAATCAGTCCCCACACACTGCGGGACAAGTGCAGTAGGAGTGGAGTGATGCTTTTGTACTCACTAATACAGTGTGCACTTTTGAAGCCCACAGGTCCAGGGGTGATTTCAGCTTTCAGATCTCCTTAGTTAAAAAATACATATCAAAAGGCTGTAGCTACCACCATAGATAATGACTCTTCTCATAAATCTGGAAAAGAATAAATGTAAAACTAAGGTGAATGCTGAGAACTGCTAAACTTTCTTTCTTAGAGTTGAAATAGTTTATTTTGAATTATTCCTTAATTCTATCATTGTGTAAATTTCTTTTTGAAACAGGGTCTTGCTTTGTAGTTCAGGCTGACTCTCAGCTCACAATGTAGCCTACGTGAGCCTCAAACTCACAGCAATCCTCCTGCCTCTGCCTCCTGAGTGCTGGGATTACAGGTATGAGACACCATGCCCAGCCACTGTGGTGTGTGGTACTGATTGCTGGTGGGAGTGAGTCTCCACACCTGGCATTGTTGTATGTGGTTACCAGAGATCAATCTGGGCCCTTGCACTTATAAGGCAAGTGCTGGAACCACTGAGCTAAATCCTCAGCTCTCATTGTGTTATTTTTAAATCAGTTCTGTAATAATCAATGTGCCTCTCATTTAATATGCTAGATTCTCAATAATAGCCTAGATCATTTAATGAGTATGGTTGTAAGAATGTCAAAATAAAGAACACTAATGGCCACCCCACACCATGGCAAAAATCTCAGAGCTTCAATAGGATGAAAGAAGAAGATCTATGAAAGAGTCTTGTTGAGCAAACGAGTCCCAGTAAGGACTGTGGATTTCTCAAGGTACATCCCTCCACCCATGAAAGCCCTCTTTGTCATCAAGGTTCCACACATAGGCCTGCTTGACTTCCATTCTGTGGCAGACAAATCTGGGTAAATGCTGCAAATGTTGCACAGTGATTTCCCCTACCAACCAGCAGCCTTCCTGTCATCAGTACAGTACTTTGCCAGATACTTCTAGTCTTCTAGGTTATAATATTCAGAAACAACTCCAGATACAATAAGCCACCTCATCTTTGACAAAGGGGTGAAATATCCTCAATGAAGGAGCAAATGGTGCTGGAAAAACTGGGCTCTCACCTGCCAAAAGCTAAACTAGACCTATCTCTTTCACCATGTACTGAACTAAAATCAAAGCGGTTTGACACCTATGTATTTAAACAGAAATACTATATCTAATGAAAAACAGGTGAGGCAAAACTCTTGGAGCCACTGGCTTAAGGCAAGACTTTATGAACAAAATTTTTATACCATAAGAACTAGCAGAATGGAACAACAAAGGGGACCTCATCCTATTAAAAATCTTCTGCCCAGCAAGAGAAACCACTGGCTGAGCAAAGAAACACCCAATAATTTTGGAAAAAAAATTTACCAGCTGTTCCACAAAGAAAAGGCTACTATAGAATATACAATGTGTTTAAGAAGATCAACCCCTCAAATTTAAAGACTCAATTAAAAAATGGGCATCTGAAATGAAAAAAACACTTTTCAGAGGAAGAAGTAAAAGCAACTAAGAAGCACAAGAAGAAATATTCAACATCACTGGTCATTTAAGAGATGAAGACGAAAAGAACTCTGAGATTCCATCTCACTCCACAAAGAATGGCTGCTACAATTTAACACATAACATTGGTTTTTTGCATAATATAGGCTAGTGGCAGCTCTTTTGGATATAGTTAATAAATCCAAAACTTTAGAAACATGGCCTTATTTTTTTCTGGATAATATACTTTATATACAAATAAATACTTTTGAAGATATTGATGTTTCAATATTTATTTAGTGAAGATGAACTAATTTTCTTATTAAAAAAAAATTTCTAAACATCTTGGGTTCCCAATTCAGATACTGAATTATCCTGGTAACAAATGCCTGATATTGAGAAATTAAGCATGTTCTGGATTTTTTTATTATTAGAATAAATGTCTTGATGTAATTTGACTAGCCATAATTACTAACATATTCTTTGCAATTATGGATCTGCATATTATAACACAAGATGTTATATGCATTTGGGGGAGTAGAATAATGGAAAATATTAAAAAGAGAAATAGTTATTCACACAAATTTTTAAAAATATGTTTTAAAAATGAATAACTTGTGTTTGTTTGATTTTATTCAGTTTCTCTGTTACAAATCTAGCTCAATTACAATAAACTGAAGATACAATACAAAAATAAATTTGACTAATAAAGGTCTTATTTGACTCAGTTCAAATCAATACATTTTTAAAAATATATATTTAACTCATACTCTTTCATTTCATTGAATTCTTTAAAAACTTTTACATTTTTAAAACATTTTTTAACTATGAAACAGTAAATCACAGAAAACACCATATTCTTTAGGCACATGAACACAGAAATGTCAAACAACTTTGAAAATTATATTTTAGCTGAAATGAGAGCATGTGATAAATAACCTAAAGCATTGTTGGGTTTAGAAAATCAATTGTGCTTCTTAATTCCTAAGGCTCCCACAGTCATTTCATTAAAGACAAACACTGACATCTTGTGGCTCAAAACCATTTTCCTTTTTTTTTTTTTTTTTTGCTTTATTTTATCTCTTTCTATTTCAAGTCTTGTTGATACAAGGTGTATTATATATAGATGATATATATGATATAGGGTGCAGAACACAGGAATACTACTTAGATCTTCAAATAATATAAGGGAGATATCATAATTCACAGCCTGCTGGATATCTCATGAGATCACGTTCTCTAAAATCACAGGATGAATTGTAGGAGCATTGGTGAGTAAGGGTAGGTAGATTTAACCAAGAGAAAGACAGCTCTGTCTATGTGAGATCATAAAATTGATTGCCTCCATTTTATATTTTTATACTGAGTTTTCAGGTACTGAGTAGATACGTACAGCCTCTGTGGAGATCAGGGTGGAGATTCCTCAAAAAGCTATGATGAGAGGTCCCATTTGACCTTGTCATTGCTCTTCTAAGTATATACACAAAAGAATTAAAAGATTCTTATCACAGCGACATATGTGCACCCATGTTTATTGCAGCTCAGTTTGTGGTAGCTAAACTTGGAAACAACCTGAATGTTCATCAACTGGAGACTGGATAAAGATGTGGTTCTTTTATAGAATGGAGTATTACTGTGCCATTTAAAAATGATACAACTGAGTCATTCATATCTCAAAGGGATGTGCCTGAGGACATCCTCATAAGTGAAATAAATCAGTCACAGATATGTAAATAATGTATCTTTTCTCTGGTATGAGAAAATGAAGTTGTAAATGAGTTGTATCATGTGTAGTTGATACTGTGAAATTGATAATATTTAAAAAGAAAGAGGGTATAGGGATAAATAATGAAGGGAAAAAGAATGTGAAAGTAATAAAAAAATGAAACAAAGCTTATGTATATAGGGGGTGGGGGTTCGCAGGGTAGGTGGAAAGGGGGAAAATGAAAATCAAGTTAAATCATATTCTGGTACAAACTCTCAATTTTGAACACGATGATGATGTGAACTCATAATGTACCAATTAAGATTAAGTGTGTGTATATATATGACATTGTTAATAGTAAATAATTCTGTTGTTAGGTTCCAGTACCCACACACCCAGCATATTATACAGCACTGAGAAAAAAATACACTACAAGATAGAACTGAGAGAGAGAAGTGGGGTGTCAGGACAACTGATGTTGGTACACCCCTCCAAAGATGTTGATTTTATTGACAGTCATTTGGGGCAAAGGTGAGCTATATGCAGTTTCTATGGAAATTAATGGTACTAAAGTTCATAAAGAGCAAGACAAAGCATTCTTAAGTTAGCAACAGAATACATTTTAGTTGGAAGGTTTTGTGTTGTGGGAACAGAATGTGTGAGCAAGTTACTCTGATCTTGGCATGCAGGCCAGAATCGCTACTTAAAGCAAGTCAATTGTGGGTAAGTATTTATAGCCTGCCTTGGGTTCTGCAATTGAATATAAATTATAAGGTGATTTGACAACCCAGTACCTTGTGCAATTTCATGATTTAGGTAACAGAAATCGGTATCAGAGTCCTCATCTTTGAAGTAGCCAAACAATTATGTGCTATCATAAACACATACCAACCCTTCATATTCACAGAAAATACTGAAAGGCGAAAGAAAAAGACTTAGTTTGCTATGAATTTAAGAATTTCTGTACTTGCATTTAAAATATTCTTATATGTGGGTGCATTATTTAGGAGACATATTAAGAACTGCAGTGCTTTTATAGAAATTGTTAAAGAAATAGGAATATTTCAAAAATATCCATAGTTGTTTCTGGTGTATAGGTGCTCATAGTTTTCTTCATGAATCTCTAGAACCAAAATTATTTTTATTTTAATGATACTAGTCTAAATCTGCAAAGTAAAAATAAATGCCATACTCCTGATCTTTTTACTATTTGGGTTGCTTTTTCATCCCATCAGATTTCTGATTTATTATGAATTACCTAAAATCATTAATGGAATAAGCAGATTAGAGAAAAACACAATGTGGGAAATGAAGAGATGAATAATTTTAGCTTGGCTTTACCTAAAACTGCATTTCAGGGACTAAGTGCTTTTCACGACTTAGCTATTTTTCTCCTGTTAAAAAAGATTGTTGTACAGGCTCTAAACCTGTTGGAAAATAAATTGGTAGCAATCTTGAAGACATTGGCATAGGAGAAAAGCTATGAACAAAACCAGAGCAGCAGAGAAACTCGCAGAATAAAAACTGGAATATCATCTTATTAAAACAAACAAACAAAAAAGCTCTGCACAGCAAGAGACACCAGCAAAAGAGCAAAATGATAATTAACGATTTGGGAAAAATATTTTTACCAGCTGTTCCTTAAAGGACTACTATATACAGTATAGAAAGATCTTTTAAAAATCATACTCCTTAAACTTAGAGACCTGGTTCAAAGAAGAGGCTCTGAAAGTAATAGACAATTTTTCAGATGAAGAAATAAAAACTGCAAAGAAATATGTGAACAAACATCCAACATCACTGGTCATTTGAGTGATGCAGATGCAAATAACACTGAGATTCTATCTCACTCCAGAAAGAATGGCCACTTGATTTTGTATCCTCACAAAATCAACCAAAACCAAATGCTAGTGGGGCTGCAGGGAGAAAGAAACACTTCTGTACTGCTGATGGTAATGAAGACTGGTGAAATCACGGTGGAGATCAGTGTGGAAAATCTTCAAAACACTGGAATTAGAGATCCCATTTGACCATATTTCCCTGCTGTACACATACTTGAAAGAATTACAAGCATCATGATACAGAGACATATGCACACCCATGTTTATAGCAGCACAGCTTGTAATAGCTAAATATTGGAAACAGCTCAACTGTCTATCAACTGATGAGTGGATAAAAATGTGAATTTTTCTAAAATGGAGTATTACTCATCTATAAAGAATGATGTATTACTGAAATTTATAGCTAAATGGATTACCTTGAGGCTACACTCAGAAGTTAAATAAATAGGACACAGATGTGTAAATACTGTATCATTTCTCCACTATTAGAAACTGAATGTATAAATGAAGTCCAGCATATGTAATAGGTATTGTGAAACAGGAAGAAAATGTTCAAAGGGAAATGGGACCTGGGAGGTGGGGCCAGGAAAAGCAAATAAGGGAATAAAAATGTTTCATGGTAAAAAGGAAAAAAAAAAAAAAACAGACACAAGGCTATGCATATGGGGTTGCATAGCAATCTCTACATTTTTCAACTATTCCAGAGATTCGATGAAATTTTTAAAGTCCTTTGCAAGGAGATCACCATGAAATTACTAATTGGTGAGGGGAAACTATAAATTGAATGTGTGTCTCCAGTGTTTCATTAAAAGGTCTTAGGTTTCTAAGGATCAGTGTTTTGATTTGCCAGACATAACCGCATAGCAAATAAATTGCTTATTATAAGAGAGATAAAACAAAACAATATGTTCTAATCTTTTTGTCATACTAGGATATCTTTTATTGAGCCAAAGCATGTTACTGAACATTCAAACATGCTGTAAGTAAATTATATTTTTAAATTCATATCTTAAAAACAAATATAGTTCACTAACACTAGAAGGAATTACAAACTCCACCAATTAGTATATTTCATTGGTGAATTTGGGGAAATTTGGGATTAACTGAACAGTTTAGGCAAATGAGAAGCATAAAACTAAACATAAAAATGCACTCTTTTTCAAAGCTCTTGAGCATAAGAATGTAGGATTGAGTATTTTAATTAATAGGGTTAAATGATTTATGAAAGTTTGGAAATAGGTAAATGGGCTTCTTCATAGAAGAGTAGATAATTTCAATTCCATTTCCGTTTTTGGTTGAGCAGTTGCATTAACTTTTCTCCATCTCCACAGCACTGAAACAAACTGGATTCACTTACAGTTGGAGAACTCAAAGAGCCCAGTGACCTGGCAGGAATGGAGCTGCAATAAGAGACACCAGTGCTGGAAACACTCTAGCAACACCTGACAAGAACTACCAAATTGCTTACTTAAATAAAAAAACTGACTACTAGCCTCATATATAAAATCTTGTGTACCGGTTTGTGTCCAGAAAGAATAAATATAAATGTTGAAAGAGAAACAGATATTTACATGAACAGCATTTTGAAATGAATCTTTGATTGCTGTTTAATTTATTGTACCCTTTAGTTTAAAAATCTCAATTACAAAAAAAAGTATCAGTCATTAACATTTTCCTTGATTTGAATAATTCAAAACAATCTCTTACTTTGAAGTTATATTTAAGTCTCATTGTCATTTTACTAATTTTTTAAAAATAAACATTCTCAACTTTAAAAGTTTTTACACTACAGCAGAGTTTTTACAGAAAAATATGTATAAAATGTAAAACATAATATACCATCTTCCAAATGCCCAAAGTTTCATTGTATTTTTAATCACTGATAATTGTAATTTAATGAAAAACATTTAGCATGTTTTTTTTTGTTTTTTCAGAACCCAGAAACAAGCTCAACATCTAGCATTTCCCAGGCAGGTGGCAGCAATACTGAACTATGTATTCAGCCCTTAGCATAAAAATTTAACATTGAAACTGCATGATAAAAATAAGGCATGCAAAAAGAAATAAAAGAAACTAGCTGATATTTAATTCCTTGATACTTACACTAATCTCGATTTAAAACTCTAGGAATAAAAGCATAATCCCCTGTTGTACACTACCTAAATAAGAAAATAATATTGTATTTTTTGTGAATTAAATAAGTGTAAATATTAAAAGATCATATTGAAGAATACTCAAATTTATGTTGAATAGCTTTAGCTAGTAAGTCATACTAATATACAAATACTAAAAATGGAACTTCTCTAGTAATTCTCCAAAAATGTAATCTCATATTTATCATATTTATATATATCTATATATATATATGTGTGTGTGTGTGTGTGTGTGTGTGTGTCCATTTCTATCTAGAAATATTTTTTCTGAAAAAAATTAATTGATGCAAAATTGGATTATATTCTCTACTTTATTCTCTTTTTTATCTTTATTGGTACATAATATATATGCATCATGATTGTACTCCATAATGGGGATTTGTACCAGTATAAGACACAACTTAATTCTCATTATTTCTCAAGCCCTACCCACCCTACCGCCCCCCTATATATATAAAATTTGTTTCCTTACTTGTTATAATCTCATTATTTTCCCCCTTCACCCTATTTTATTTTGAGTATTTTCTATTTCACATATATAGCATACAATTCTAGGACTCATTTATATCTTTATTTTCTCATCCAAGAGAAAAGATGCGATATGTATCTATCTGTGACCTATTTATTTC